>LDEV01000538.1:0-28165 GCA_001014755.1 Blastomyces silverae | reverse complement strand
CGGACGCATTGAGGAGGCGATGACAAACCCGGGTTCCGTGAAGATAAACGTCAAGGGTGCTTTCATCGTCGAGGAGGAAGAAGAATCACCGTCTCCGCCTAATGGCACGCCAAAGGATGGTGTTCACTATGAACGCAAAGATATCCGTCTGCCTCACCATACGGCCGTCGTGAGTCATGTTGCCGTCGATGTATGTTAATTAAATTTTATTTTATTATTTTTTCCCTCCCCCGCACTTTATTAATTACCCCAGTTTTTTCAAAAAATGAAATTGAACAAAAAAAATCCCTACACAAATACAAATCCAAGTTCCTATCTATCTAAGTCTTCGTATCCCCGAGCTAACTCGCTCCCGTTGTAGATCGGAGGCTCCTTGGCAAAACTGGTCTATTTCTCTAAAGAGCTCGGGTCACCGGACAACGGAGGACGCTTGAATTTTATTAATTTCGAGACCGAACGGATTGATCTATGTATTGAGTTCATAAGGGAGCTGAAAGAACGCCATGAGAGAAACTATGTCACTTCCCCCGGTGAGCTTTGCGTCATGGCCACTGGCGGTGGTGCTTTCAAGTACTACGACCATATTAAAGAAGCCTTGGGGATTAATGTGCTTCGGGAGGATGAGATGGAGTGCCTGATTATTGGTATGGGCTTTTGACCTTTCTTTCCGCTAATCCCCTACGTATGCGCGATCTATTCAATGTGGGATGATAAAAAAAAATAACAATTGTGATTTCGCTAGGGTTGGATTGGTTTATTACCGAGATCCCGAACGAAGTATTCACCTACAGCGAGACCCTTCCAACAGAGTTCGTAGAACCTCGACCGGACGTCTACCCGTACTTGCTTGTCAATATCGGCTCTGGAGTGTCAATGGTGAAAGTTTCAGGCCCACGGCAGTTCCAACGTGTGGGAGGAACTTCTCTGGGAGGTGGCACGTTTTGGGGCATAATGTCCTTGCTCACTGGATCGCGGACTTTTGACGACATGCTGGCCATGGCTGATAGAGGCGACAACAGTGGTGTAGACCTGCTCGTCGGAGATATCTATGGCACGGATTATGGCAAGATTGGATTGAAGGCTACAACTATTGCTAGCACATTCGGAAAGGTGTTTAAGATGAAGAGGCTGGCCGAGCGGCATGCTGAGGCTGGAGAGGGTCCGTCACATCCTGAAAGCGACTCGGATACAGACGCCTCCCAGTTCAGCCATGAGGATATGAGTCGAAGCTTGTTGTACGCTATAAGGTATGCATGATACTTCCTTTGACATCGGAAGTTTCTCTCTTTCTCTCTCTCTCTCCCTCCTTCTTTTTCTTCTTTTTCTTTTGGCCTCAAGGAGAAGCTTTTATTAATTCGAAATTTTACCCCACGTTTAGTAACAACATCGGCCAAATCGCTTACCTCCAATCCGAAAAACACAAAATAAAACACATCTACTTTGGCGGATCCTTTATCCGTGGCCACCGCCAAACAATGAACACACTCTCCTACGCCATTAGATTTTGGTCGAACGGGGAGAAAGAGGCATATTTCTTGCGCCATGAAGGATACCTTGGTGCTGTCGGTGC
The DNA here is from genome assembly GCA_001014755.1 of Blastomyces silverae. Lineage (NCBI taxonomy): Eukaryota > Fungi > Ascomycota > Eurotiomycetes > Onygenales > Ajellomycetaceae > Blastomyces > Blastomyces silverae. The sequence continues at coordinate 26,595 of LDEV01000538.1, read as the reverse complement.
TTTCCTCAAAAGGAAGCCCGAGACCTGGGGACGCAGAAAAAGTCTGGAGGACTCTGTTGTTTCTCGATATGCTGGCTGCAGGGAGAATTTGCGTCGGTGTGCTACTAATGAAGACCGGGTGTTTGGGTTGTCGTAAAACCAGCTGCCACAAACCCCCATTGCACAATGTATTACCATGCTTCCGCTTATCATTGATGGCTTTGTATTACAGCATATTCGCGCGCGCTTCCTCTACCTTTGGTGTTACCGCTCAACGGCTTCCGATGTTCACCTCCACAATCCCTTTCCTGGAGTGGCAATTTCCTCCAGCGCTACACTGCTTTACTAGACAACACTTATGTTATGTTCCCGGATCGCGCATTATACCTTGCGATTTTTTTTTGGAGTTCTGCATTGTCCTGACATTTTCTTTGGTTCTCCTTTGCTTTCGTTGTATTTGTGGAACATGCATAAACATATACCTATCCCAGTAGATGCATGGACGGCTTTTTGGACATGAGCTGCATGCGCCTGTTAATTAGAGGAATGTCTCTCAGTTGTTCGCAATGACATTTTACCTTTTTGCATATATTCTTTTGCATATATTCTTTTGCATATATTCTTCCTCTTTTCCCACAGCCCGCCAAGGCTTATCACCACGTGACCAATGTTGCTTGGTAATACATGACTAATCTCTCTACTCCGCCGTCCTCTCCCACCCGCACCTCAAGCTCCGTATGCAAAGATAAGAATCGCGACAACACAGAAAAATTCAGCTCTTTTCTAGCGGCAGAAAGCCCCGATTCCATCTCGCGCCACATGCGCCAGTATACCATGGCCTTACAATGATCCAAATTGCTCTCACATGGCTACCCAAGCCCCCCTTCCTTCCGCTCCCTCACCCTCTTCCCCATCTCCACCCGTAACAGCAGCAATATCCACTGAACCACCATCAGGAGATGTAGCGGGAGCGGCACCAGAGCCAGGAGCAACTGCAACATCACGGCCTGCGCCTTCTCCAGCTCCAATCCCTCCTCCAGTCCCTGTCGAAACACATCCAAATCGTGCTGGCCTCAAACCCCCGCCGCCCAGACGCGTTCTCACAGACCCAAACCGGCTCGCGCCTGAAGATGCTTACTACGCACACTCTCCTCCACGACTCCGTCCTCATGTCGCGAACAATCATGCCGCGAATCTCCGTCTGCCTGCGGCGGTTGCGGCATTAAGGCCTCCTCCGGCGGTACCAGGGGCAGAACCGCGGCGGGTGAAGGAAGCGAGGAGAAGACTGGGATCGAGTCGAAGGAGGCAGAAGGGCGCGTGGAAGAAGTTGTTATGGGTTAAACAGTCGTGTACGTTTCTCTCTCCTACCCTTCTCGTTGCGATACGATCAATTGTCGGAAGCTAATATTTTCGTCATGCTTTGTTCTTGTGTGTTCTAGATCCGGATAATTATACGGATACTGAAACATTTCTTGACCATCTCCAGCGCAATCCCCGCCTCCGGCCCTATGATTTCTGGCCGTTGGTAGCGGATTCAACCGTCATTGTGCAGCATGTCTGCTCTGTCGTCATATTCGCCTGTTGCTTCAGCGGCATTTTCCAGGAGCGAATTAGCCCCGTCTCGGTCGTGGGATGGGGGAGTATATGTACAATTCTAGGCTGGGTGCTATGGGATTTTTGGGTTGGGAAGGAACAAGAAGAAGAAGCTCGATTGTCGTTAATGGGAGATGTAGCGGGAGGTGATGCTGCATCTGTATCTGGTTCCTCTACCAGCTCTGTCCGAGCCGGTAATTATGAAAGGAACCAGAAGGAGAACCAGGTCCCCGGCCTTGGCTTACGACTCTCTACAACTAACCTCGATTACCGACAGCTGCGACGCCGCAGTACAGGCCTCAGCACTCTTAGCAATCGCTCAAATAGCGCATCAGCCTGCTCCGTTTATTCAGGGAACTCACCCCACTCCCCAAATTCCCCGATATCGCCCTTAACACCAATCAATCCAAGCAACGGTTCCGCTCATTTCCCCTCCTACCATTCCTCAAACCACTACCACCACTCTCTACACTCCACCAATAATACCGCTACTCTTTCCCCGCGCAACCGCCAACGCCTCGAAACAGCCAAATCTGCCCTCTTAATCTTCTGCGCCCTCCTCGGCCTCAGCCCGATCCTCAAATCCCTCACAAAGTCCACAACCAGCGACTCCATCTGGGCCATGAGCTGCTGGCTCATGGTAATCAACATCTTCTTCTTTGACTACAGTAGCAACAGCGGTGGTAGTGGCACGGGAGCGAGTAGTGAGAGCGGTGCCACCGCCGCAAAATTCCCAGCCTCCTTGTCCACAAATGCTGCCGTCATGGCGTCCACAGTGCTGGCCTCACGTCTGAAGTCTACCACCCACGTGTTCAGCCTGACCCTATTCTCTATCGAAGTTTTCGGTCTATTTCCTGTTTTTCGTCGCCATCTGCGGGCGATCTCGTGGAGGGGCCACGTGATACTCACAGTTTTGCTTGTGGTAATTGCTAGTGCGTCGGTGGGAATTACACTGCGTGGTGGGTATGTGTCGGCAATACTGGGCATGTTTGTTGGGTGTTTTTCGACGGCTCTGGTTATGGGAGGTTGTAGTTGGTGGTTGATCAGTTTACAGAAATATAAGAATGTGGTGGCCGGGCCTTGGGATCCGGCCAGGCCGGTGCTGAGAAGGCATTGGGATTGAAAGGAGGGTATTGGATGTATGGAAGTATGCGTTGGATATTACTTGATAAGCTCGAACTGCCTTTTCTTGCTTTTTTTCCCAAGAAAAGGAATGCTAGAACAACCCCGACTGGGCTGGACAGAAAGAGGGTTGGCAAGGTTTGTTGTCCTCTATTACATGGGGCTTAATGTTAAACATATAATTTCGATATACTTAATTAAGAAATAAAGAAGATTCACAAGATTGTATTGTTATCTGCTCTTCCACGTGCTATATTCCCAGAGAGGACTACCTTCCTCTATTCCAAGGTTTTCCCGCCTGATTGATAAACATGTAGGAAAAAGAAGAAAAAAACACAACTCTTAACGCCTATCGTCCCGCCCCTCCAAGCCCAACAGCCCATCCCAATCACCAGGCCTATCAATGCCATTGCACACACACACACTGAGACTGAACCCACCACATGTCTACCAGCTACCTTCTTAAATCCCCCTACACCCCTTCAAGGCCTCCCTGTCAACAAAGCTTGTAAGCTATTCTTTCCAGTACCCATCTTCCCGGTTAGCCGGGGGAGCATCTCTCCAAAGAATATAGCATACAGCGTCCAGCTCAAATGGGCCTGTTTCCCACTGGCTGTCCGTGGCGCGCGCAGGATCAACGCTCTACCCCCCCCACAAAGGCATACCAAACGTGCCTGTTGCGATGAGCTGGAAGAAAGGAGATCGATCCTGATGAAATGTCAGTGGAGATCGTGAGATTCTATTGCGGGGTGGGCAAGTACTGGAGATCTAGACCTTTAGATTTTATGTTTGAGGGACGATGGGTATCTTGAAACAGTGGGTATGTCGAAATAGTGGGCGTCTCGAAACTTAGGAACTACTATGCAAACATGTCACACTGGTCGATTTGTGGTCTGGAAACAGCCAGTAGTTGGGGATATGTACTGTATGTACTTTTCGTCCCTTGGACTTTTAGGAGATATTTGATGATATTCGCAAGGAGCAGGGACTCCAAAGAAAACCGCTCTCTCTCTCTCTCCGCCTCTCTTTGGAAATATGCCGACTTCCCACTTTGATATTATCAATAGGCTGAGGTTATACAATGAGATGTGTGCTTGTAGGAGAGTGTTCCTGGCTATGTGAGAAATTGGATGAAAATTACCTGCACAAGGCAGTTACTACAACAACGCCTTTGCTGGGTTTTGAGACAAACCCTCCTATCAAAGCTGACTCCTGGACAAGCCAAATTGCACTGAGTTGATGCGCGGACAGGCAACACCTGAGCTTAAGAATAACAATGGTGATGATGAAGAACAGCGCGAGCTGCAACATTTTACAGCCCACTGAAAAAGTGCGCAAGGTTGACAGGGCCCATCCTTGTGGCTCCGCTGTGGCTGGTTGCGAATATCGGTAACTTACTACTGCTCCACCAATCCACTGATAAATAATAGTTGGGTGCAGCGGTTGCTTTCTTCCCTTTTCCACCTGAACTTTCCAAATTGCGACGATGCAGATATGGAAAAGCAAGAAAGATGAAGATGATGAATAACTAGTTAGGCTGAGCGAAAGCTGCGCAACGCGGCGAATTGATGGGCTGACGTTTTCTATTTTTATATACGGGAGCTAACTGGTCTGTCGTAGTTAGTTATGTGACGTGCATGAGCACGATATTGTGGCTTGGTTTTTTTACCTCCAACTTCTTCCTCTCTTTTCTTCATCTATCTCATACACGTAGTGATGGACCCACCAAAACTCAAGTTCAAAGTATTAGATTTTTTCGGTTACACGCTGGAGCAGATATTAAAAGTCAAAAACTGTGAGCAATGTGAACTGAGCTGACGTGTTTTTCAGAGAGTTTTGCCCCCTTGAAGTATGGAGTGAAGTATGTGTCCAGCCAGATTGTTCGAAAGTGGAACCGTGGAGGCAATTATTATGTTCGCTCAAGGGAAAGGAACAGGAACAGGAACAGGAACGAAATGGGACAAAAAAGCTTACTGGTAACTAAATAAAGTTAATTGTCAATCAAGCAGCTGGTTCTGGGCCATTTGCATTAATTGTTAGAGCCATTTATACCACTGCCACATATAGGGGTTAAAACGCAAGAGATGAACCATTATTCTGAGGGATATAGGCATTTCTTGGGATTTGAGAAAATATCGCTCTTGAGATGTAAATTCGTTATTCTGCAGTAGGTCAGCGCCTCTCTAACGGCCACAGCCACGTCGTACACAACGAGGCTTGTTTCTGATCTTCAAGCTAGCTTACAGAGGTATGTACTGGAAATACTCAACAGAGTAATCAACCAGGCCAAGCCTTCCATCATCGGCCGAACATAGCCCAATTGCCCAGGGTTGGTAAAAAATACCCCCTCCCGCGTGCCGAGATGCAAGTTTCCGCAGCGTTCAAACACGAAACTCGAGTCTGCACAACATGGATCTGCTTAACTCTGTCAGTTCTTTAGCCTTAGCTTGTTAGGGAAACGGTGGATCTGCGTTTCATCAACCCACTGTCCCAACCATTCAGTGACCAGAACGCGACCAATCGTCGGCCACCGCCATGGACGCGCAAGAAAGTCTGATATGTGGGAATTAAGAGTGAGAATTTCTGCCACGTCAAGCCACAACCAACTGATAGGATGTCGTTTGCTCAAGCCGGCGTTTGGGCCATTCCAGGGTGGCTGGACCGGTTAACACGCGACGCGCGTAGGGAAGATGTTTCTGACTGGCAGGCAATGCCATGAGATGGGCATGCGGAACCCTGGAATGATCAGCCCGAGGGGACCTGCGAAGTAGTTAGCTCCTCCCCATGGCATCGAGTTACATACACCACCCGCAGCGCAGACCGCTGCCACACGCTCCCTCCCCCTCCCTGCCCTCTTTGAAGGCGGACAGGCTGGTTCCGAGCTGCTGCCCGTATCGCCGTGTCCCTGCCTCGCAACCTCGTAAACCTGTTCGCAACGATTGTTTCCCTGCCTCCCCACTTGGGATGTTTGATGCTTCGAACTTTCTCACCTCAATCCATCACGGCCGTCTATTCTATTGTCAGCTGGGATTCGTAACGGTGAGGTGGCTGTTCATGCTGTGCATGTTTGCTTTCTTCAAGCTCACTGACAGGCATGAGTGGTCCTTGTCTACTACCTATCCATGCACTCACTGTACGAGATATACCTGGCAGATTTCCCAAGCAGGCCTTTTTCCCGCATTGGGCCCGGGTGTTTTAGCAAGAACCGCTTTGCCCAGTATTTTTGGCAAGATATATGGGCGAAGACCTTGTTGATCATGACGATCTGAATCGCCTGAAACGAGATATTTGCCATGTCAGGTCATAATGCCAAAGGGTCCCTTGTACAGCTGATGTATGTACATGTACCTTTTTGATATCAATTTTGGCTTTGTTGTTTCCACCGTTGTTGACATGGTCTGATGTCCCTTGGTACATGCTTCTCCACCTCAAACCATCATGGAAGAAGGGAGGGGGGAGAAACCCTGTTGCCCTTCCCGCCCATCGCTCGTCAGGAACCAGGGCCGAAGGCATGGCATAGTTTTTCTTTGCTACCTATATAAGCCTCATTCCTCTTTTCCTCGCGCCATTCTCCTTTTCCAATACCATACAACAAGCCATCTGCATTCTCTTGACATTCTTCCTATCAGTCAATCCTTCATCAAACTTTATATCATTCTCTCTTATCCTCTCTATCAATTTAAAGTCTCCTTCCAGAGCATTGTACAGTACATACACACAAAACATTCCAAACTAAACGTTCCACCATAACAATGAAACTCCTCTCCATCATTGTTCTTGCTTCCGGTGCCATCGCCCTTCCACAGTTCAAACCCTGGAGGGGAACTCCGGTGACTCCAATTCCCACCGGCGAATCTCCAACACCCACTCCGCCATGCTCATTTCCAACCGGATTTCCAACACCCACCGCGCCAATTCTATTCCCAACTGCTGCCCTATCTACTGGCACCGGTACTGCAACCGCCGGATTCCCTGCCCCAGAGCCAACTGAAACCTTCAACTTCCCTTCGCTGAAAAATCCAGTCTGGTGGTAAATCTTCGTATCAATTAAAAGATGGAAAAAAACTACGCTCTCGAAAATGTCAAATCGCTGGCTCGCCACATATCCGGTACAAAACTCGGCAGATAAAAATTGGTCCCTCGTGCATTCTCAAGCTCTGCATCATTTCCATGGCTGAACGTTATACCGCGAATGGCGCTTCTCTGTTCATCTCTTCGAGTGAAACATGGCCCCATGATAATGAAAACCGGTTGCAAAATGCTGCGCAGGCGCCTTATGCATTATGACACCACCTCTGCCCCTTTGTCAACTCTTTTCTACAAAGGGCATCCGCTCAATCCATGGGCCCGCTTAAGAGAAGTTTCCAGATTGTTAGGAAATGGAAGGGAGGAGATTATCCAAACTTCCCCCTGTTTGTTCGCTTTTCTGCTTGTCTGATTTTCTGAACCCTATAGATGTGTTACCCCTTTGTTTGTATGTATGATTATGGCGGCGTATTCAACGATTTCAATTTCAACCATGTAACAAAGCAATAGAAAGAATTCTGAAGAAGTACTTGAATAATAAAAATCTAAAACCAGAAAATCTCGAAATAGACATCTTTCTATCTGTTCCTCTCCTTCATTGTGAGAGGTAAGTTAGGCAAAAAGGCCTTATCAATATTTCAAGTGCGCAACCCGTTGGTATCAGGTAGGAATCAGACTTTCGTATCATTAAGTGCTCTACAATGGCTCTGCTTCTCCATGCAAGCTCAATGCTTTTGATGTTGCCGTGCGCCGTGGACTGCTGACTACTTCTGCGTCTACCCCGAGCCAGATCTCACTTCATGTTGTCTTTAGGGTAACTATCGGCTAACCTCGGGCACCTGTTCTTGGATAGTCCGGCATATAGCTAAGTAGAGTTGGGCTCATGTGGCCGTTTTTACTAAATAATAGCCTCGCACCTCATGGCAGCAGTCTGTGAGAAATTGAGAAAGGATTGAGTTGAACTATGTATGATTCACTCTCAGATCTTGGCCGGAAATTTCAGGAGGGTTGTGTCGCTGGGCTAACTAGATTATATATGGACTAGCGTTTCCACACAATGGTGCTAATTCCAACATCAACCCTCGGGATCGCTGGCGCCGACTACGGAAACTTCCCCTTTTCGGCAAGCCGGCGTGGCGGAACAGCATCTAGGGGGTCCGTGTTGTCTTCCTCAGCCATGTTCTATGACATCAAATACGAGGGTTCTTTTCCACCCCACAACGAGACGAACGCGACCTGTTGGAAGCTTCCCCATTTGTGTTTCCCTCTTCAATGCTTGTCTATTGTTGTCGATATCCCAGCGCGGCATTTGAACCAAGACGGTGGATCAATGCCCATTTTTTAGCGGCTTTGCCATTTGCATACGATAATATGCCAGTCCAGGATAGCACCGGGTCGCGCGCCCTGGCAGGTTGGGGATTCCCGATGTGTCACTCAGCTCACTCAGTGCAAGGTGCACTTTATGACATCAGATTGTGCATAGTTACCTGCGCTTCAACGTGACATACAGATGGAGCCTTTCCTCCACATACTCAAGATCCTTATTTATACAAGGGCGTTTCCTACTTTGTTACTTTGCTTTTCAAAGTTCTCCAGAGAATTTTGGGATATTTTCTTGGTCCGTTTGTCGTTTCTTTTATTTTTTTAAACAATTCAATTGGGTACAAGATAGATAATTACATAGCTCCCCATTTTACAAAACCGCCTAAAATGCGCTTGTCAAACACGAAGCACTGGGCTATATTATGTACAGCTTTTTGTGCTTTTGAGTCCCTTGCCCAGCAAGCCACTCCGGCCATTTCCCCTACTCCTATACCTTCGTACTCAGGATGTCCTGTTGAGGGTCCACTTCTTCCGCGTCCTACAAACCTTTCGAAATCGAAGCATATCAAGACTGCCACAGAAAAGCTGAAAACAGTCCTTGGCTCCGCTATTGCTGGGGATACAAAGGCTGGTTGGGATGTGAAAAACGTATCGTTTTCGCTAGCATTTGTATCACCCAATGACCATAATGATGGGGCCAATGGATCCAGGCCATTATGGGAGTATCACCATTTAGCGGAGGGGAACGTCAATGGCACCAAGATCGTGGATGGCGACTCTCAGTATCTGATTGGATCTATTTCGAAAGTGTTCTCCAACCTCATTTTAATGAAGTCGGGGATTAATTTGGAAGATCCTATCACGAAATACCTTCCAGAGCTCAACAGCAAGGGCTCACCAATCCGTTGGGAAAATATTACTCTTGCTTCTTTAGGGGAACATCTATCAGGCATTCCTCCGAACTGTTCGTTTGCAGGGTTCACTCCTTTATGTTTTATTACATCTCCTAACCAGGTTTTAAAACAGATAATGGCTTTGAATTTTATTTTCTCGCTCCTCTTTACGAGCAGTTAGGCTTTCCGCACCTAGACAAAGGCGACTATGATATCTGTGGTGTTGCAGATCTGAACAAAGCTTGCACCAAAGAACGTAAGCAGCGTGAATATTTATGTCCTGAGGTCGAAAACAACCTTTAACTTTGTCTCGAAATTACAGAGCTTCTTGCAGGAATGCTTGATATTTCTCCCATCACAGTTCCGTTTACCCGCCCGGTGTATTCTCAACTTTCATACAGCCTGTTTATCCTGGCAGTGGGCGAAGCAACAGGCAAAACCTATGGCCAGCTTCTGGATGAGATGATCATCCAGCCCATGGGAATGAACAACACTGGTGCTTCACCCGGCAATGATGCGCAGGCCGTAATCCCACCAGGTTTGCACAGCTGGGGAGCAGACTTTGCTCTCAATGCGCCGTACGTTTCCCTGCTGCAATTGACCTCCACAGACCACATAGGGACTAATTGTTTCATAGTGGAGGCGGGCTATATTCGTCGACGAATGATCTTGCCATCCTTGCCAACTCGATCCTTCAAAAGACAATTCTTGAGAACCCTGACCATGTCCGAAGATGGCTGAAACCAAAGTCGATGTCGTCCTCACGCTCCACGCTCGTCGGCGACCCCTGGGAGATCCAACGCACAACAACCCTCACACCGGACCACCCGCATAATATCGACATCTACGGTAAAAGTGGAGGCTCCAACGGTTACGTCTCGCAGCTGTCGATTGTAGACCAGTACGGGGTGGGCTTCATCGTACTGACAGCGGGCCCTCCTGGATCAGTGAGTATTCTAAACGAAGCCATGATTGGCAGTTTAATGCCGGCCATTGAGCAGGAGACCCGTGACCAAGCGCAGAAATACATCGGAACTTTTACAAGTACTACCGACTCAAGCTCAGAGCGTGCGAAGAAGCAATCCGATGCCCCCATTACCCTGTCTCTTAGCATGGATGACAATCCAGGCCTCAAGCTCGACGCGTTAACTAGGAACGGCTCGTCAATAACAGACGCTATCATCGGAATCTTTAGTCAAACACTGCCTATGATAGGCATCCTGAACACGGATTTCAGACTGTATCCGGCCGAATATGAAGTTCCCGTTCCCGCAAATCATAATGACGTTTACTCAAGCCTGCCAACCGAGTATGGGGCCTCTGGGAAGAAACTCATCAGGGAGCACTGGCGCATAAATATGGACACGGTGCCTCAGGATAACAAGAGGATGTCAGATCTTCCTGCCCAAGGTGCATTGGTGGATACCTGCGCTTCATGGCAGTTGGCGGACTTGTTGACGTACGGTGGACAGGGGACAGATAAGGTTGTTTTCATCCTTGAGGAAGCGAGTAGGGATGTTGTTGGTGTTGAGATTCCATTTTTGAGAAGTGGGAGGTTAACAAAGGATGGACAAGTAGATGGGGGATAAAAAAGAGAGTCGGGAAATGGCTAGCATGCCTGTTCAGTCGGATAGATTTCAATCATCCTCTCACCTCCGCTCATCCATGCCCTCTCCACTTGTCTTCTTATTCTTCTATTGCATATTACCTGACTAATTTTTCTAACATACTTATTCTAAATGCTTGGTTTCTCATTCCACCTTCGCGAAAATTCATGGCATAGTTGGTGTGCAATTTATCTTGTTCTTTACAGAATAGAGGCTGTATGAAAATGGTGGCAACCCTAGTCGAGTCAGCCAGGTGGATGCATCACTGTATACGTGAGGGATACAATGGTGAGCTTTAAGGAATTATGATAATAGCCAGACGTTTGCGAAGCATACTATCAACACAAATGGAAAGTTTCAGTTAAATTTTGTCAGGCGAGTCTAGTGAAACAAAAGAATTACACAAAAGTTCATCATCATGTCCAAAAAAGATGTATATAAATGTAAAATTATCTTCAATGCTTGTTGCAGTGTCAAAGCTTTCTGACATGCAAACAAACACTTAAGAAAAGAGAAACGAAGTAAAAGCCTGAAGGACAAATAATTACATGCTGAAGAAGAAAGCACAGACACCAACGGCTAACGTCACGAGCCACTTTCCGCTCAAAGATGTTGCCGGAGCACTGCCGGTGAACTCTGGTGGGGACGGGCCTGTCGGGTAGACTCCTGATCCAGAGGTGCCTGGGTAACTGGCTTCCGGACCTGAAGGAGCGGGTGGAGTCTGAGACGGGCATCCGTCTCCGCCACAGTGTTCGGTTGAGAAAGTTGAAGGGTACCCGCTAGCCGGAGGGGGTTCGGCAGGGTAGCCGGGGTAAACTGGCGGCGATGCAGTTGGCTCAACACCGGGCGAGGTTGAACCACACCCTGTTCCTGGACAGTACGTTGTAGTATATGTGGCTGTGATTGTGGTATATCCCGTCGGGCAAACCGTGGTGTAGGTGGTAGTGATTACTGTGGTGCCTTTTGTGGGTGCTGGATCTGACGGGTATTTTGAGATGGTGATTGAGCTGTGTGGAGGATATCCAGACTCAGTGTCGGAAGGATAGACATCACTGGGATAGGGGGTAGGGGAGACAGTCTTAGTGAGAGTTGGATACACGGTCTCAGTCGGGTAAGGTGTTTCGGGGTAGTCACTCTCAGTGTCAGTCGGGTCAACAGTTGGATACGCGGTCTCAGTGCCGGTAGGTTCGACAGTTGGGTAGGCGGTCGCAGTGTCGGTAGGTTCGACGGTTGGGTAGGCGGTCGCAGTGTCGGTAGGATCAACAGTTGGGTAGGCGGTCGCAGTGCCGGTAGGATCAACGCTAACGTCACGAGCCACTTTCCGCTCAAAGATGTTGCCGGAGCACTGCCGGTGAACTCTGGTGGGGACGGGCCTGTCGGGTAGACTCCTGATCCAGAGGTGCCTGGGTAACTGGCTTCCGGACCTGAAGGAGCGGGTGGAGTCTGAGACGGGCATCCGTCTCCGCCACAGTGTTCGGTTGAGAAAGTTGAAGGGTACCCGCTAGCCGGAGGGGGTTCGGCAGGGTAGCCGGGGTAAACTGGCGGCGATGCAGTTGGCTCAACACCGGGCGAGGTTGAACCACACCCTGTTCCTGGACAGTACGTTGTAGTATATGTGGCTGTGATTGTGGTATATCCCGTCGGGCAAACCGTGGTGTAGGTGGTAGTGATTACTGTGGTGCCTTTTGTGGGTGCTGGATCTGACGGGTATTTTGAGATGGTGATTGAGCTGTGTGGAGGATATCCAGACTCAGTGTCGGAAGGATAGACATCACTGGGATAGGGGGTAGGGGAGACAGTCTTAGTGAGAGTTGGATACACGGTCTCAGTCGGGTAAGGTGTTTCGGGGTAGTCACTCTCAGTGTCAGTCGGGTCAACAGTTGGATACGCGGTCTCAGTGCCGGTAGGTTCGACAGTTGGGTAGGCGGTCGCAGTGTCGGTAGGATCCATAGTCTTGGTATCACTAGGATACACAGTCTCTGAAGGATACGCAGTCTCCGAAGGATATGCAGTCTCTGAAGGATAGACAGTCTCCGAAGGGTACTCAGTCTCTGAAGGATAGGCAGTCTCCGAAGGATAGGCAGTCTCCGAAGGGTAGACAGTCTCTGAGGGATAGGCAGTCTCTGAAGGGTACTCAGTCTCTGAAGGATAGGCAGTCTCCGAAGGATAGGCAGTCTCTGAAGGATAGACAGTCTCCGAAGGATACGCAGTCTCGGTCTCAGTAGGAGACGGGGTCTCTGAAGGGTACTCAGTCTCCGAAGGGTAGACAGTCTCTGAAGGATACACAGTCTCCGAAGGATACGCAGTCTCAGTCTCGCTAGGAGACGGGGTCTCCGTGGTGCTAGGATAAGGGGTCTCGGAGGAGCTGGCAGGGTAAGACGTAGTGGTTGACGATGTTGTAGGAGGGGGAGGAGGAGGAGAGAGCTCGTATAGGACCCTCTTCATATGATCCGCGTAGCTCTTGCCATTAATTTTGTTGTTTTCAGAGTGCGTTGCCTCCCAAAGCATTATGCCACCAAAGCTTTTCGGATACTTATCCATGAATGTTTTGGCAAGAGGCTTCACCTCTGCCGGTGTGAGATAAAATATGTCACTGGCAGTAGTAGCATTTACGCTACCTAACAAGCCAACATAGATTCTCGCAGAGGGGTTGGGACTGCGCTTAACGACTTTCACCCAGTCATCAAAGGAGAAGTCAGATGTTCTAGGATTCGAGACCCAGCTTCTCGCGGAGCAATAGTAGGTGTTATAAAACTGGACAAAGATGAAATCGAAGTACGAGTTCATAATTGGCACTGCCAGCTGTTTATCATTGGGGGGACATTGCGGTGCAGCGGAAATGTAATATTTCCGCTTCGAGTCCTCCTTGAAGCGATATCGTAGCCGATCAACCATTGTAGCATAGCCTATCTAGTCAGATACAACTGTTCAACCTATGGGGGAAAGGCTCTCTTACCAAAATCGCCATTATGCTCTATGTCGAAATCAAATCCATCAACGACATTATCGCCGAACGGACGAGGCTTATTACCCCATGCAACCGTCTTGGGACCGAAAGCACCCCAAAGGAAATCGGAAAAATCAAGGGCGGATCGCTGGGTATTGAGTTTATATCTAGAGGTGGCACCACCCAGCGAAAGCAGGATCTTTTTTCCGGCAGCCTGGCAAATAGGAATGTCCTCTGCAATCTGGTGGCAGTCTTTATAAAGTTCCGTTGGGACACCATCCTCGTTCAAATACACCTCCATTGAGCACTGGTTCCCGAAATTCGAGCCTGGGTAACCACCTCTGCCTTGGTCTGGGAAGACATGGATGAATCCTATCGGGATGATGTCCATCGAAGTTTGCTGACAGAAATGCGCCAAGCGCTGTTGGTAGGGACCTTGACCCTGGAATAAATGTAAACATCAATGAAAATACCGGAATCTAGAACCAGAACATACATAGTACACAGCAAGGTTTGTCTTGGAGTTTGAGTCAAAAGCGAAAGTTGAAGAAGCCAAAAGAGAGGATGCGGCCATTCCGGCCGTCAAAAGGGTTTTGAAAGCCATCTCGTCCAATGGATGGCGTTTATGAATTAATTATATGGTCTTGAAGGAACCAAGGAGCGTTAGACAGCAAAGCCTGCGTAAAAGAGTGTGGCCGTAGAACAACGATTAAAGAGAGGACGCAAACAAAAACGCTTGCTACAGGCTGTACAGCAACGCACAAAGGGGTTGCGAAAGGGATGAACAAAACCAAAGGAAAAACATCGCAGGACACTGGGTGTCCATGTTGGTTTATAAAAAGAAGGATCACTAGGCAGAAAGCCTCTCGGAAGAGAACGTGGGCAATTTCCAGTGGCGTCGGTCATCATGCAAGCGGACGAGGGACACTTCCTCTCAGATAGGAGTAGTACCGACCCTCCGGCCACACACCCCACGGAGAATGCAGGAACAGATATTGGTAAGCCACAGCGCAAGCGCCAGGCTGGTCAACAGGTAATGTACAATATCCACTCTTCTCAGCAACTGGATCATTTGGCAAGATGGGAGATTGGCTCACCACTGGCGGGCCGCGCAAATAGAAGCTACAAAAGGCAATTCCTTGGGACAGGGCGGTGACAGGGGGCCGTCCATGGCTCCCAATAATACAACCACTCATGAAAACATAGGTCGCTGTGGATGGGACATCAGTGGAGGGTATCTCGCATGGAGTGGAATGCATGCCTTCAAGGTGAAGGAGGGCTACAGTTGACCCCTTCTTCCACGTATCATATAATGCCCCTCGCGGCAACACAATGATGGAGCATATTCGAAGCAACAAACGACCATATTTGCAGGCGCAAAGGCTCGAAAACAAATGGTTCAGCGCATCGACACAAGCGTTCAGCCGCTCTGCTCGCTCGGCATTCCACCATCCATCCCGAACCGAAGTTGCGAAGGTGAATGAGGCTCAAGGTGGATGGATCCCAGCCCCATAAACGTCGGAGGGCTAAAATCTTTTGGTCGAATTAGAACAGAGCAGTTGGCCCCCAAAGGCGTCACACTTAGCCAATGAATATCCCGGATTCCCAAAACTCCTTCAGGCTGCTAATAAGACAGATGGATTGTTCTCCATGGTCTGGATGTCATCCCTCGGCATGTTTGTGGAGGAAGCGAGTTGGTTTCGTGGTGGTTAACTACCTCTTAACTATTCATGGACTAGGCGTCACTTGCCCGCCTAACAAATTCGATGGTACTAGGTCACATTAGGCCTAGTTAGCTGTGTTGAAGCCTGGGAGAAGGTAACTGGAGGTCTCGCGTCATTGTCCAAATTGCCAGTGCTGAGGATTGGATCATGTCAAGATCCTTGCTGACTGCCCTAGTGCCTTAGGGAGTCCATTTTTATCAGATACCCCTCGCAAATGACATGCGTAGAGCCCTGTCAAAAATGAACCTGCATCGCCTCTATCCCATGATACTTTGCGGCTTTACATCTGGGGCTACCCCTCATCTTTGAGACGGAATTAGATAGTAGATTTGAGGGCTTGGAAGAGCCGGGTTTCGTTTTTCTGGCCATGTTCACTTCCTTCATGCTGGTAACGATGAATGCCCTGCTGGCAATTGAGGAAGCTCTGGCGTCTTAGATAGGCTTAGCCAGTATTTCGTAGAGGGCGGAGCGCAGGAAGGTTGACAGTGGTGCCTTCAAAAAGCCAAGTCAGTTAAGGCTCAGAAACTCCCCTCAATTTCCACAACTTGACACGTAGCTTCCCTGCAACATGGGGATTGGAGCCGCTATGAGCCTTCCATGGATGTTTATCAGCCAGTTACAGCCCACGGACTGATTTTTCCCAGGCCAAGACGCAATTTATTCGTGGATTGAGTGGACCTGGGTGTCATCGTCAATGCTCAGAAGAAGTAGCGTGAGCCGTTCTTATTCGGCTTCGGAACAAAAGTAGCCAGGATTCCCAGGAACAATAATGCCACCCTGATGGGACTCCAGAGCCCAGACTCCCAGAGTTCGCCCCTCACGAAGAAACCAAAGAATGCAGTTTGGAGAGTTGAACGCTGGAGGTTGATTTAAGAATTTGATCGACAGGCTGTTTTACTTGAAAAAGCGCTCCCAGGACCCATCCGAATCCCAACACGACGATGATCTTTTTTTCCTGCAGTGTTCCCCAGTCCAGCATCGTTTTCCTTTCAGGCAATCTTCCAAACCTACCCATTCTACATTAATTCTTATGGCCTGTCCTCTGTCGCAAACTGGAAGCATCCCGGGCGAATTTTGGATGACTTCGTGCCCTGACTCACCACGACACTGCCTGGTCAGCCTCCACAACACGGCGAAACCCCTTTCAAAGCGCCGACATCAAGCAACCCCTCCAACAACGCAAAAAGTCTTTTGAAGCTTCAAGTGGGGGCATCCTCCACGCTAGGAAATCAAGGCACGGCGACCCCATTGGTCGTTGACCGGAAGTAAGGAATCGGCATCCGGAGTTCCGAAATAGTGACTTGAGATTGCATAAATCCTACCCTTTTTTCAACGAGTTTAGCAATCGTTTGGTATTTTCAAGGATATTATTCATATGAACTGCTTCATTTTTCCCCTCTTCTTCTTCTTCTTCTTCTTCTTCTTCTCTGTTTAAAAATATATTTTTGCTATCATGGCGGGAGATATCCATCTATCTGGATTGGTGCATTTCAGGTCCCATCCCCGGAATAGGGTGCTTTTGAGGTGTGCCCTTATCGTGCATCCCCAATAATGCGAGGCGAAATTGGCCCTAAAAGAAGGCTAGGCTATTCCATCAAAGGCTTCGTTTGCTGCCTTACCCAGCCTGTGGATCCGTCCCTGTTTGCTCGGGAGTTTTTCCAAATAATAACGCAAATCTCGGTTATTGCAAGCTAAGAGCGATCGATTCGATTCTAGGCTGAGGCAACTTTGATTGAGTGCCAACGAGTGGCATGTGCTCTGATCCCTGAGGCTCCAGAAATGGGGGTTTTGGCGGATATTTTGATGAGCATGTACAGACATTTCCAACTATGTCCTGCGACAGTTGCAACCGTAGAACTAGTTTTCACTCTTGTTAAATTTAAAAAAATAAATAAATAAATAAACCTAGCGAGCTAGGGATGTTTACATGATTCAACAACCCAAAAACCCGAAACTTTACGGAATACTCCGTACTGACAAAGGAGTAGTTAACCAGGCCCCGGCAACCCGTGACACAGAAATACTCCTGCGGAAATTAATGTGCGCCACACTTCAGCGGCTGGACGTGCTCTTCAGAAATTGGCAAACTCAGGAATGATCACTGACAAGGGACTTGATACATCCTGGCATTGGAGGCCTCCCATCGCAAGTCCTGAAGGGCTGAATTGCTGATCCCGTTCTCCTACGGAACCTCTCGCTGGAGATCTTCAGACTTCCATGCATAGTGATCTTCCGTCTGACAGCTGGCATCGGATCTTTTTGGATAGTTAACGTTAACCAAGATCGCTCTGCACCAAACGCGCCAATTTAGTAGTGACATGGGACACGATCTCCGAAGCAAACAAGACAAACACACAGGTCTTTTAGAGCCACCAAACGGGTGAGATAACTACGCTGTAACTACGGAGTACAGAGTAATAAAAGCCTGAAAAGCGAAGACATTCGAGCAGGAAATACGTTATTCTGCAGACTGCCAGCAGATCTTCTCTACAGAACAATTTCTGGCCGGAGAATATGAGCAGCAGGCTGACGCTGAGGGCACTTCAATTGCAGCCCAAGGCCTTGCGATAGGAGAAGACAATATTCCATCCTCCGTATGCATCGGAATAAGGTGGATAGGGGAATGTCTGAGTATTTATTCCCTATTGATCTCTTAAATTTGCGCTGAACACAACCCCCTTTTTTTGCCTTGCAGCTAGTTTATAGATCCAGTCCGCAAAAAAACACATCTACGTGGTAAAAGCTGGAGGGCTTGACGAGGGGCCAGAATCCAAGGGGATGCTGTCATAGTTGCTCTGACAGAGGTTATTCTCAAGGGCCTCTTGAAGCGCATTCCTAAAAGTCCCCAGGCTGCTCCCCTCGAAGCCCTTCATAGCGATATTAATGAACATAACCCTTGAAAAATCTTCCTCTATGCGAAACATCATAGATCAGGTGTTCAGGGAATTAATATGAATGACAGTTCTCGATCGCAAAAAAAACAGCTCACTAAGCGCGAGCCATTGGCACCTCAATGGTTCAACCACATACCGGCTGATTGGAGTAAGAAATATCGACAGGTTATTGCCCTTTTAATCCGCAATGATGGTGTCCAGCACCTTTACAGCTACCACCTTCAAGCAGAGGTCATATGCATATTCCAAGACCTCGAAGTGGATTCCCGATTCCGGAATATAAGATCTGTCAAGCTGTTATCCATTAACATTAACCTATCGGATCACACAGGCACCACTTTGACGGTTTGTAGATATCTATGATGACTGGCCGAAAGGGAATCGGCGTCTGGGCAGCTGGATACCCAGCTCCTTTTCCAGTTATATTCCTTCAGTACGATTTGCAGAGGATGTGTGAATGGGCGAGGGTAAGCCATTTACAATGCCAAACACGAGAGCAAACCAATGCACTAAAAGGATCAATCTTCAGGGGTGGGCTCCCCCCATCTTAAGGAAATAGGATGTTCCTCTGTTTTCACAAAACAACCGTCCTCTAGATGTGTCCGCCTGGCCCTTCACACATGGCATAAAGACGCTGTCCATTTCTACGCTGCCAGATATATGACCTGGGAGGTCATACTCTGCATCTTCATACCCATGACTTGGTATTTAGCTACTCAAATGGACAATTCTACATAAATAGAAACCTTGACCAACTGTTCCAGATGGCTGCTCAAACATCATATTATTCGGTTCTGCGGAATCAGAGCTCCTTATTAATTGCAATGCATTTGGTGCAGACAGATAGTATCGTTTTAGAATAACTCTGGAATCGACCCTGTATTTAACTAGGGGGCATATATAAATAATAAATGAATTCTAGAATTCAAATTAGTCGCACGATTGTCTTTTACAACATCGAACGAATAGTTAATTACTCTGGATCATTGCCCTTTTTAGGGGGAAAGACCGCCGATTTTGTCATCATCCGGAACCGTTCAGTGGTTGCATATATCTTTTGATAACCGAGAAACCCTGTTTCAGGGATGTGGTGTCGAGAGTAGATCCCTACCCAAGCAGGTGGTTTAGTTAGGCCAACAGACGGTGGGATCGACAAATCTATATATACATTTTTATACATTTTTATACAGTGTGCACCGATCTAGAGCTGATCAAATGGACTATATACAATATACAGACACCTAATTATAAGAAGCAACATCAAATGTCTATATGCCTTTCTACACATCCCTGTGAAAAAAGTGGACAAATGGACAGACAAATGTTACATACAAATCCTCATGGGTCCAAGATGGACTTAGTACATGTACAGTATAGTTAGGATCAAAACGCCAAAAACTCCTAGCCCTCGTTACAAAAATTGCCCATTCCCTCATAGAAAACATTCTGCAGGCTTAGCTCTTCATATTCGAATGGACAAGTTCATCGGTGGATATTTTACGTGATGTGTCCCATTGGCCAAATTGGAAAGCTTGGGCCGGCCGTGTAGGTCCCCCTCGAGGGGGTCGGGTAATCGGTTGGAATGGCGGGCTGTCATTAAGATTTTGATGGTGTTCTCCTCCTATATGGCTTCCATCCCGCGCGTCTTCCGACTGCACTGTGATGGTAACATCCTGTCTGATATGCAACGAACGCACCGAATTGTCGTCATCACTGCTAATTGCGGTAGGGCTGTGATGGCCTTTACCATTCATGGTGGACTTTCCTGTGTCGGTTGTTGATCTCAATCGTGTGAAGGATTGTAGTTTATAATCCGTAGACTGAAGTCCTGCTCGTGACGAGCGCCGTGGTGTAGATAGGGATGCTCCAAGGCGACCTGTTGGACCTGATCCTCCAGTAGACCAATTCTTGAGTGCGGGGAAAATGTCCCGCAGCAAAGACCAAGTGAGAGGTAGATTTGTCACGAGCACTGCAACTGTGGCTTCCCGGAAGTACCAGTTCAAATAAACGTAAGAGATCAACGAGGGAACGAGGCAGTATACTTTGGTGAGGAGGGCGGCTATGATGACGAATATGCCGAGGCCGAAGATGAGGAGAAGGATGGCTTTCTGTTTCAGCGGTAGGCGAACAGACATGAGAAGCGGGATGCCAACGAGAAGCATAAATATGTCGCCGGTGATGCCTATGCAACCGTTGACAATTTCGTAATACTGATAGGACGAGCACTGATCTGTAGTTATCTAAGTTAGCGTCCACGCCCCGCCAAAAGGGAAAGGAGCAGCTGCTATGAAGAACGAACAGTTGGGTGTAGGCACCGCCCAGTGATCCGTGATCGGTCGACAAATGAGAAAAAGCGCAAGTTCACTTCCGACGAATGAGCCTGCAGTGTATATAGCACAATAGTTAACCAATTTTCGGTGGCGCAATCCGCTCCTATTCAAATTACATATTAGCAAAGCCAGTAGTTAACGGGGTCTTGCTTGGGATTTTGCAACAACCCATACATAGGTAAGGAAGTGGTTCCCTTACGTGATACGCCCATATATGATTAACATGCAAAACTTCATGGTCCATATGGTGAGGACCATCATATGTTCAGAGACATATACCCATTTGCTTCCACTGATACGATCCGCCGTGGTCTCAGGCGTGAGTGTCAATATTTCTTCTTCGGATAACAGGTTGGAGCCTCCGCCACTAATGACTTGATTTATCGAGACGCATAGAAGAGTAAACCAAATGACAACTGTAAGCATGAGGTAGTCATCTAATTGCAAGCCCCCAAATCCAAGGCGCTTTACGCGGGCAACGCTGTCATTAATATTAGCATCGTAAACATTATATTTACTCGATATGGAGGCAGACGTCGTGCACTACAGTATAGAATAGCACTTACCCCCGACACGCAATTGCAAACATGCCCACGCCATATAGTGCCCATGTCTCAGTCTTGAAGTTCTGAACAAAGTTGGGGTCCGATAAAGACATCTTCGCCGACTTTCTCCGGTTATTTGGATCTCAAACCCCTTATAAGCTTGATATGCTTTCCAGGAGAGACCAGTTTCTCTCTCAGAGAAATATAATCAACCTCGTATTCGCCCGAAAATGTTCAGTTGATAACAGAAGGACCGATTGCAAAGCAACGTAATGTATGTACATTTATGTACATTACATTATATGATATTCACAAAATATAGCGTAGGCCCTCAAAACGAAGATCGGCACAAAGGCAACTATGCTACCGGCAGTAACGAATGACAGAGGGAAATAAATTTAAAAAATAAGGGAGATCAAAGTTGTTATCGCCACGATTCTGCCTTCATCGGAGGTGCCAAGTGGTGGAAAGGCAATAGGAGAGGATTACGGCGAGGATCCGGGGTTTAAGGAGAAATCCAATTAAACGCACCGAGTGCCATGGGCTGAATGGACCCCTTCTCTTCAGTTTGGTTCCTTGTAATCCGATAATGCTCCTTGTTATTTTAGTCCAGAAAAATTTGACTGATCGGACAGTTTGCGGATAATAACCCCTCAGGCGATGTATGCAGGCTACCAAAGAAGGAAAGAGAATGCAAATGAAGAAGATGGGCAACAGTTTATTATTATTTGGGTGCTTCCCAAACGCTTTGCCACATGGCTTCTTCAACTGTGATTAATTTTCCGTTTTTTGGGATTCAAGCGAAGGCGTTGACCAACACGACCTGATCGATCCTCTATGCTGTTCATGTTGATCCTGGGCATATCAAGGAAGGGGGGTCCAGCGATGGCGCCAGACGGGGGAATGCGGGATCCTGGAACCGATATTTGGCCTATCCGGTAGCAAAAATGGAGGGAGGTGCTCCACACCTATAAAGACGGACAACTCAAATCTACTTGCCGCTACTCATCAGACCCAGTTTTCCCTCGAAAGATAGAAGAGAAGGCATCGTGGGGGAAGAAGGATCTCAGTAGCAGCCAAAATCATTTTCACAAAAATAATGAAACCCAAGATCCCTGGAGATGTCACTTTACAGTCGCCGGATGGAGGATTCTGGGGACAGGGGCCGGCAGGGTTGCGGCCAAATGGTTGTAACTGCGATGCTTCTGAGTCCGGATGCAAGGTTTAAGAATTGGAACCCAGCAAGGGAACTCTTTTTCCGCGCGTCGCAACGCCGAAAATCTGAGCTCAGACCCTCCTCCCTGATTTGGGCTTTTTCTTCCTCTCTCCCCCACAGGGGCCTGGATGGGATGGGAACATGGCAGTGCAGTAACCAATGCAAACCAAGCTAGAGAACAGAGGAGAACAGCCCATGGTACCAAGAGTTAAGGAGCCTTGAACCTCGCTTAAAGCCAGCGCCGAGTCGGGTAACTGGAACCCGGCGGCTGGCTGGCTGCGAATGATTTTGTTTGCCAAAAAGCCCAGATGCAGGATGTCCTCAGGGGTCGGCTTTGAGACTTAGCTATCTCTCCATTCCACATGGTTGTGGGGAACATGAAAAAGAAAAAGAAGAAGAAGAAGAAGAAGAAAATCCCAAGAACGTTGCCACCAGATCGTCAGCAAGATGGGACATCTGGGGGAGATTGATCGACTTTTGTCCATGGTCTGCCGATGGAGAGTGCGGTGCACGAGCTCGTTGAATCGAGCCGATCGCGCATGGGAGGTTGAGGCCCGTGGGCTGTTTGCGCAGATCCATGTCAATCCCCCCTTGGCATGCGTGTTATTCCAAGCAGGAGACTCTGATCCGGATCATCCGCTGCATCGTGTTTCCTCCGTGAGCAGTGAGCATTGGCTCATAAGACTGGTGGCAGCCAGTGCCGAGGGGCGATGGCTGGATACATAAGTGGGGGAAGCCACACTGTGAAAATCCCCCTCGCAGTTGGGTAGATTAGCTCACACGGCTCCGATCCTCATTGAGCCATTGGGGCCAGCATTCGCCCGCACTCCCTTGAAAGTTGATGCCGAGTCTGGCGAAATGACTGGCCGCAGCACCCTGGCTATTATTGAAGGATTCACTAGAATACACCCTGGTGATAAGGCCCATAACTAGGTCCTCACGACCCAATTCTTCGCATGTGAACTAAAAATGGTGTCGATGGAGTTTGCTATTATGGGTCAGGGTCCCTTGGCTCACGTTTAACTTCCGATGTTCGCCAATGGTGTAGACTTAATCAGGAGAAGTAGTCGCTGACTTCTGGCTGCTTGGGGAAATTTTCGCGAGCGTCATCTTATCATATCCATTGACGAAAACCCATGACAATCGTCAAGGGGCAATGCCAGGATGGGAAATTGTCGGAGGGGATGAAAATGCGCGCGCGTTAATAATATTGTCTAAGCTTAGTTAACTACTTCTTCCAGCCTTGGCTGCAACATTTCCTGCTTCGGTATTTGCTGCCGCGCCTAGCAAACGCCACAGAACCCTTTGGATGCTACAGTGCCTTACACCTTCGAAATGAAGAGACAAGATGAAACAGCTCTCGAACCAATGATGTGACGGCTTCAGGAACAATTTCTTCATCTCGGCCGTTGTGCTGCTTGGAGGGAGCTCATGCTCGGATCTTGGGCCATTATTGGCGATGAATAGTTACCAATCCTCCTTTGTCATAATGATAAATGGATCAAGTTGCTTTGCGGTTTCCATGTTGTAAATTTCTGGAAACCGGCCAATCGATGGGTATGATTCATGGCCGTATACCGTGTACGGCGCGCGAGTGTCTTGCGTATAGATGTACCCAGGGCGATTTACACATTTAATAGCGGCAACCTTCCCATTCGACTTGTTCAAAGACTAGTTAAGTTATTTGTTAACTCTGCGTTTTCTCCACAGAAAAACAGCAGAAGAACAACAAATAATAATAAGGAATTGGAGCTGGGTTCAAGTCATAATCCCCGTCATGGCCATCGCGGTGTCCTGTCTCAAAAGGAGTTACTCCGTACTGTGCATATTTCCCAGTAATAATAATAATGATAATTGTGCAAGGCTGAGGAATCAGAGGGGAAGAACTGCGAAATTCGACGGATCTCGCCTCTTTTCCCCTTTGCCGCCGCTAACGTTAACGTTACTTATCAGCGGCCTAAGACCGAGTAAGTCCTTCGTCCAAGCGATCGAGAAGAGCAGTCAGAAGGTTATTTTCAGCCAGACAAGATATCACCACGGGCCCCGAGGTGGCTTGCTTGAATCCGAAGCATGCGGGAGCCGTATCGAGCCCCCGCCGACTAACTAGACAACCTTCTACCGAACGCTCCGATTCTTCGACTACCGATGTCGTTATCCACAGGAGAGAAAAGGGCTGCGGGCAAGATCTTCGATTTTTTCCACGCCCAACCAGCAGCATCAACACCAGCAGCAGCAGCGCGAGGGGTTGCCATTGACTAGTAGGGATCTCCCCAGCTCTCCGCCTGTAGGCTGTGGACATGCATACAGTGGAGTCTGTTACATGTTCAGCTCCACCAGCCATGTCCCCGAAGCGGAACACTCGCTGTGAAAGGGGGTTTATTCCCATCCTAGAGTACTCCGTTGATGCAGCCAAGGACGGGATTAATATCAAGCCGTTACTTCGGCCAGATTCATTTTCTGCTCCTTGTATGAACCTGCCAATGCCCCTCCGTTGTTTGCTTCTTCTTTCGCCCCCTTGTTGTTCTGGAAGTCTGGGCTTTTCTGCACGGTGTTCTTGGGGGATTCGGGATAGCAATCGATTTCGGACGGAGAGAAACAAAACCGGACAGCCCCGGTCATTGAGAGTCCTGCCTTCATTAAAGAGTCTTACGCGCTTGTCTATTTAGCTCTTTTTCTTTTTTTTTTTTGCTCTCCCTTAGTTGTTTTTAGTGCTCTGCTTCACATCCACTCGCGCGTCAACTTTTGCCCTTTTTTTGTGTTACAATGACTGCTGGAAATTTACCTTAATTGATATTTTTCCCCCTCCAACAACTGACCTGCACAAGGTCCAATTTTATATTCACCCCCAACATCGGACCAGCACCTAACCAACATCAAGAATCATGGCCAAGGAGAATTCGGTCGAGATGGATATTCACCCATCAGATGGACAAAGTCAAGACGGAGTACCCTCCACTGATTCCAGTGAGGCAAAACGGTCCTCAACCCCCGAAGTGGTTAACGCCTCAGGACACAAACAGGAGCTGCACCGTAACTTCAGCCTGTTAAGCATTTGTGCCATTGCGATCACTACAGGAAACTCATGGACCGCAATGGGCGGCAGTCTCGTATGTTGTTACAACCCTCGTGTGTAGAAGGAGGAGGAGAAGAAGGAGAAGAGGGAGAAAGAGAGACATAGGAATGATTCTTAGAGGAACGTGTATAAGTTCTGACCTTCTCGTTGCCGTAATAGACTGTCGCTATCTACAACGGTGGACCGCCTGGTATTATTTACGAATTGTGAGTTTTTTAAAGTCACCCCGGTTTGCAAGAGCTCACCATATACTTGACATTTTCTAATATGGGGATCTACTTGCAGCATTGCCGTCGCAATATGTTACTGGTTTGTCGCAGCGTCCATTGCTGAATTGGCTTCCGCGATGCCATCAGCGGCTGGAGGTAAGCCGTGCTTCCTACGCAGACCATCAATGGGGAAGTATTATTGGAATTCGCAACTAATTAGACATTGGATCATAGTCTATCACTGGGCTAGTGTAACATCAGGACGGTATGGTCGCCCCGTTGGTTGGCTCGCTGGCTACTGGAACTTTTTCGCCTGGGTATTTGGTGCTGCCTCCATAGCTTCAATTCTTGCCAATCAGACTGTATCCATGTACATGCTCTTCCATCCGGAGTTGGAACCACAGGCATGGCATGTGTTTGTCAGCTATCTCATCTGCTCGTGGTTGTGCTGCTGCGTTGTGCTGTTCGCCAACAAAGCATTGCCGGCCACCAGTAATGTGGGCATGTTCCTTATCATCGGCGGTGTCATTGTTACGATTCTGGTCTGCGCCATCATGCCCCATGTGAATGGGACCGGATATGCCTCGAACGCCTTTGTCTGGAAGAACTGGGAGAACCAAACCGGTTATTCTAGCAATGGTTTCGTCTTTGTCGCCGGTATGCTTAATGGTGCGTACTCCGTCGGCAACCCAGACATCACGAGCCATGTTGCAGAGGAGATCCCCAAGTACGTATCTCCAACTCGGACCTCTTGAAATCCGCCAGTTATATTATTTATATACAGTACAACAGGATATGTCATGTCTATCTATAACTATCATTTACTACTTACGTACTAATCAAACTCTCCAACTCACTAGACCAAGTCGCAACATCCCCAAAGCCGTCCTGGCTCAGATGATTACGGGCTTTGTCACCGCCGTAACCTACATGGTAGCCCTCCTCTACTCCATCAATGACCTCCCCGCCGTCCTCGAGAACAAATCCACCTTCCCCCTAGCCGAAATCTACCGACAAGCCACCGGCTCTAGCGGCGGTGCCCTCGGCCTCCTCATCGTCGTCTTCCTGCCCACCTTCATCACCTGCATTGGCTGCTTCCTCACCGCCGGGCGCA
>LDEV01000529.1:0-15850 GCA_001014755.1 Blastomyces silverae | reverse complement strand
GGAGGGAGGCGATTACGAGGATGCGGGTGAGGTTGTGAGGCGTGGACGGTTCATCTTGAGGATGTTTGGCCTCTGAGCTGGACGCCGGAGGAGGAGGAGGAGGAGGCGGAGGAGGCGGAGGAGGCGGAGGATGAGGAGGAGGGGGGGGAGGAGGAGGAGGGGGAGGGGGGGGGGGGGGGGGGGGGGGGGGGGGGGGGGGGGGGGGGGGGGGGGGGGGGGGGGGGGGGGGGGGGGGGGGGGGGGGGGGGGGGGGGGGGGGGGGGGGGGGGGGGGGGGGGGGGGGGGGGGGGGGGGGGGGGGGGGGGGGAGGAGGAGGAGGAGGAGGAGGTGGAGGAGGAGGAGGACGGGGAGGAGGAGGGGGAGGTGGTGAAGAGGTGAGTTTCGGATTCTGTAGAGACGAAGCTGGATAGGATGTCTTTGGAGCGCGGAAGGAAAAAGGACCCTGGCTGCGATAGTAGAAGGCCAGCAGCAGGAGGAGGACGGTGGCCAGCGTAAGGCTGATCAGCTGCCTGCGGTTGGGCGATGTGCATCGCATTGTGTGTGCAATTCCTCACTCACTCATGGATGTATTGGAGGGGGAAGGGAGTGGTCAGGCCATAATGGTAACCAGTTGATGAACTAGACAGGGCGATGAGAAGGAGACGAGAAGAATAAAGATGAAAAAAGGCCGTCAAAACACAACCGTGATGAGGCAGATGGGATGGGTCGTTGTCTCGCAACCGCCATTTTGTGTTTTGCCCGCCTTTGACTGGCTGAAATGCCCTGTTCCAACTGCGGATCATGGGTTAGCCCTGGGTCCGGCCCTTCGGGTTTGGAATGTACATCCGCGCGATGATAACAGGGGGGAAATGTTGTTTATGCGACCAAAGGAGTCAACATCAATGCTCCTTGCGCATGGTAGAACTAAATATGCTAGTGACATCTTTTTTTTTCTTGATGCGTTTTGCTCTGAAACTGACACTTGGTCTATTCTTCACAGTTCTACAGGCTAATTAACACCGTTCCAGCCTTCTATTTCAGATATACTTTGAATATGAGAAATACACCAGGCAGAGCCTTCGTACCCACATATATGAAGCAATAGATGTATACTGTTGTCTCGTCTGAAGCCCATTCATTTTCCCCCTGGCGCTGTACCACACAACAAGCGCCGGCGCCTCAGTGCCCGCCTGAAACAACCGCCCACCAACGCCCTAGTTACCGATACCGTGAATGGGGAAATGCCAATTCACTTTTACACCGTGGTGAAGACATAATATTTGTCTGGTTGTTAGCCCAGTTAGGGTGAAAAGAAAGACTCATGATGATCACCGCCAGTCTTTCCAGCGAAAAAGAAATCCCCTCAAACCCGCTGATTTCCGGCCCCCAACATTTAAAGAAATCCGCGCGGCTCTCTGGCGCTTATGACCATCCCTGCCTCTGATTGGCTCGTCAGTGGCGAATTTGTTGTTTTTTTCTGCGCAACTTTCTCAAGCTCTGATTGGTTGTCAATGCAGAATTGCCCCTGTCAGAATGCGCGGGAACCGGGTGGATGAACCATGGTACGTAAGAAGCCTAACCTCGGTGGCCACCACATGGGCCAATAGCGAGGCGAGAGTTTGGTACAGAGTGGGGGCACACGGGCGGCTCAAAGAGTTTATTCCAAACTTTGTTTTTGTCGGCGCCGCTGAGAAGGAAAACGTTGAGTTCGTCTCTCATTAGACAGGGAGTTGAAATCCGTCTTCCTCATATGCATCAGGAGTTCATCGTCTACTTGGCGCATGGATTCTCTGGGGTGTATTTTGTCTGAGTGTTTTGCAATTATGTTGGTTATTCTCCTCTCCTCGGTTTCGCGTGCCATCTCAAATAAAAATAGAATACCAACAAGCTCTCTCCACATCAGAGGGGTCCAATCCAGTCACAATATTAATGAGGATGGAGAGCCAACGGAGGGCTCAGGAGTCAGGACGAATAATATAGGTGGCTCTCAGCCTTGTTAGGTTGATCAATTAATAATTAACCTTCAGCTCTCGCTAGTGTGCAAACCAGCCCCCAAAATTTACGAAACCCCTTGAATGAGGTTGAGTGACTGGCAGACTTTCTCGGCGTGTCCGTGATAGAAAGTCGGCCGGGAGCTAGTCTTGAGTCTGAGGGCCAGTGAGGGCCCTGAGGGGCCCAGAGGGGGTGGTTTGAAGGGGCCAGGGGCGATATTCTTGATGTTCGATTGGATGGCAGCGGGGTGGGGTTGGTAACTATGGGGCGGCGCAGATACTAACAAGAATCCTGAAGGAATGGGATCGGGTGTGGTTAATATTATTTTATCTGAAAAGTTCGAACGGAAGATTAACTAGGGATTATGCCTGGGGGGAATTGATAATAAACAATGTAAAAAAGAGGAGCATTTTCTCACCTTTTCGCTGTGGGGTATTTATCTGGGGTAGTTAATGTATGATATAAACTATCCGGCTTTTTCTTCTGGATAATTTTCAGGCACAGGTGCAAATAACAGAATCCCCGTCTTGGCCCGGGATTTCATTGCGCCATGGCTTCGTGCTGGGGCCATATCTAGACCGAAAAAGGAAAAACAGATCCAACTACTCTCGCTAACTCCAAAACTGTGTACGTGTGTAGTCTGTATGCTCTGTCGTTGGCGTGCTTAACCGCTTCTAGCTGCGTCTGTTCATCCCATTTTTCTGCGATGCGTCCACTGAGGCCTGAATCCTTCGCCCGATTCTGTTTCTTCGTCTCGTCCTTTCTTTCTTCTTCTTTTCTCTCTCCTTGATTCCCGCTGTCACACAGCAGTAAACCCCCTTGTTTCTCCACGCATTGATATCCATCCCACCATCTGCTGCATGTGTCTCTAGCCTTGTGCATCCTCCTTGCTATCTGATAGCGGAGTTGTCACACACCCTCCAACTCCGATCTGCGCAGAATAGCAAAAAAAAAAAAGAGAGAAAGAAACAAAAAAAAAAGGCAGGACACGAAAAAGTCTCTCCTTAGATCATCGACATGAGGCGCATCCCCTTCCACTCCCCATCGCGCTTCTCCCTCCTCCACGCCGGGCTCCTAACTGCCTATCTCTCTCCGCTCCTCCTCTCCACACCCGCCCACGCGGCCGGCAGCAAGTGCTATCTCCCCAATGGCGAGGTTGAAAAGAATGACGCGCCTTGCTTCCCGCAGAACCCTGAATCCGCCTGCTGCGGCGGGAGCGAATATGTCTGCGCGACAAATAATATGTGCGCCCACCACGAAGGCGGCTACTATGTCATAGGCAGCTGTACAGATCCCACGTGGAACAATCCCGCGTGTCCTGGATATTGCTTCTTCCGTCTGTTCCTCCTGTTCCCCCTCCTCCCATATACCCATATATATATATATATGTATATATTTTTTATCCTAAACTAATATATATCTACCAGGCGACCACATCCACAACTCCGTCTACCGCTGCACAGACGCAGACGATACATACTGCTGCATGGACGGCCCAGAATGCAACTGCACCACCAACGCCAACACGCAGAAAATCTTCGACTTCCTCCCCCCCTATTCGGTCCTCGTCGGCTCCTCCGTCTCTCTCAACACCGCGGCTGAGCCTACATCCCTATTCACCCCATCCGGCGCAACCCCGCCGCCAACAACGTCAACATCAGCGACTTCATCGGCCGAATCAACTGAATCCACCGCATCGACAACTACTGGCACGCAATCCACATCCGCTACTGCGTCTAGAATAAGTTCAGGGTCTGGGACGTCAGGGGTAAACCCTACAAGTGCCGGAGGAGGGGCTGCGGGCGGACCCACTCCCGCGCCAGAAGTACCTGTAAACCAATCGAATGATAGCGATCTCGGTATGAAGATTGGGCTGGGCGTGGGGATTCCACTGGCAGTTATCGCAGTGCTGCTTGCTGCATTGGTATATCGCTTGTGGAAAAGGGGCGCTGGTAGGAATGTTAATGCTGGCCCTGGTTCTGGCCCTGGTGACGCGGGATCTGGGTATGCTTCTGGCGGCCGTGCTGCTGCCGCTGGCTTCTTCGGTTGGAGGCGGCGAAAGGAAGACGTACGTATTTTTTGCGATAGTTACCTCTCTCTCTCTCTTTTTTCTTATTTCCCTGTTATTACTCGATGCATCGCATATCGTCAGGTTTCAACCCACATAGCTAACAATACATAATGTAATATGTATAGCCAACAAGCAGCATCCCCATGCTCGGAAATACGCCAGCAGCAGCCGAAGTGCCGGATACGTCCATGAACCAACCTCCTATGAACGGTCACGGGTTCTCTCAAGCATTCAGCTACTATAAACCAGACGAGCTAGCTACGTCGCAGACGCCCCGGCCCGTTCATGAGGTCCCTTGATGGTGCGTTGTATTTTTTTGCATTTCATTTTATTTTGCGGTCATGTTGAGGTTTTCTGGGGTGTATTATTAGAGGGGGGGGTAAATAACTTTTAAATATAAGAGTGGTGGAGTCGGTTTAAGCTAAACAAAGTCTTTGTTTTTCTGCGCTGAAATACCTCAGCCAAGGTTTACTTCTTCTCTTGTGATTTTTTTTCTAGAAAATAAATATCTTTCAACTCATCGTGATACTATACCTCCACCCACCTTTTTTCCTTTTTCTTTTTCTTTTTCTTCATATTTTCAATTTTTCTCATTCCCTTCTTCCCTTCTTCCCCGGTTCAGCTCTGTGCAACCTCAACAACAGCGGTAGTTGCACAGGAAGCGGAAACTCCGAATCCGCTAATTTAGCATGCTGTGTTTATACGTATTTATAGATGCATATATAATATACTAAGGGGATACCCGCAGTTCGGTCTATCCGTTGTTACTTTTAGATATCGTTCCATTTTCCATTTGCCGTAGTTGAATTGCGGCGACGAATGGAGACGAACGATAATTCCTACTACATACTGTACTGTATGTACATTACACACATATTCATTCATCACTTCCTCTTTCCAGAGATGTTTTTTTTAGAAATTTCGAGTCCTTAGTCACTCTTCCATTGATAACTTACTGCCCCCTACTGCCTTTTCTATGACTTCTTTGTATTGTTTTTATTTGTTATATTTCCTCTAGATTCTGAGAACTGCGCCGGGTTTTCCTTTCTCTCTCGATTTATGGTTTCAAGTGAGGCGGACGGCTGCAGTGGTGCGGTTTGAATGCCGCTCCTGGTGGGAAACTGTTGCATTGCGTATTGAAATATCCCATATTGAAGACACGAAACTGACCGGTAGGATTTTAATTCTGCATCATGGATGAAGGTTGGTTCATTATTCCATGCCCTCATTTAGTTGGTCGGAAATAAAAATTGATTTTAGAATACATCTACATGTATGTATGTATGTATATGTATATGTATATATTTATCTCATGTATCTTATAGAGTTCATGATTAAAATTAGGAATTGATTCTAAATATTTAAGTATATCTATCTATCTATCTATATATATATAAATGACCCATAGTAAGAAAAGGGGTTCCTCCCCCTTCCCGAGATGATACATGAAGATTCGATTTTTTTTCGTTTCCGCTCATCACTTGACCCATCCTTCTTTCTTATCCTTCCAAAGCTCTCCTCCTTTTTTGCCTTTACTAACAAATGTAAAAAAATCGTAAAGGAAGAAAAAGAACTATACAAGCAGCAATTTGGGTAAAGGAAAGCAAGGAACAGCACTATTAACTCGTTTTCAGCCACAAAGGATGTGTGAGATGAAAAAAATTAAAAAGGAGAAAAGAACCCGAAAAGCCACACAAATTCAAGTATGAGCGGTCTTTTCCGAGTTAGGAAGTGTCATTATACCCCGCGGATTGTACGAGCATCGTCGTCGTCGTCGTCGTCGTCGTCGTCGTCGCGGCTTAGTGAAAACCTATCGTCATCAAATAAAGGTTCTGCCTCTGCATCGCTCGGCCAGGGTATGGGCGTGTCGCCGCCTCTCGGGGTAATAAAGCCGCGAGATATGGTTCCGGCAGCATTGATACACTGTAGTGTGGTCACGGCGCCACCTCTTGGGGTATTAAGGCCGCGAGATGGGGTTCTGGTAGTATCGCTACGCTGCAGAATGGTCACGGCGCCGCCTCGCGGGGCATTGGAGTCGCGAGATGGGGTTCTGGTAGTATTGCTACGCTGCAGTAGGGCCATGGCGCCGCCTCTGGGGGTATTTGCGCCGCGAACTGGGGTTCCGGGAGCATTGATACGCTGGAGTAAGGTCCCGGCGCCGCCTCTCGGGGTATTTGAGCCGCGAGATGGGGTTCCGGCAGCATCATCAGACTGTGTGTTGCCATCGTTGCTACCAAGTGATAAGATGCATCGGAGGGCCTGCCCGAAGATCTCTTCAGGATCATCCCCGAAAAGGAGATACGTTTTATATTCTTCATTAAAGCTTTTGGTTCCCTCGGCTTGCACCTTACTCGCTGGCCATTTTTCCACTTTGATGAGAGCTGCAATATGGAGTTTGGCAAGTTGGGGTAGCCAAAACCGGTTGGTCTCTTCGAACTCTTTTTCGAACCTTTCTGTTTCGCGGGCGCTGACACCTTCCTCACCAGCGAGGGGGTCATCCAACAGAATTGCATCGTATCTCTCCTGGTTACTTACTTCATATCAAATAGTTAATATATAACAGTGAGATGAATAAGCATGAATAAAGGTAAGGACTCTTACTGGCTTCGTCAGAGTTGAATCTGCGTTCGAGAACACGGCTCAAGAAGTCCTTCAGAGAGTACTCCTCGAAGCGGTTCAAGTCTGCTTCACTGCTGAGCTTTAAATGGAGGTTCTGCACAGTGTCAACGAATTTATTTCCGGCAGGGGTGACAAGTGGTAGGGCTTCCGCCTTGCCCCCAAGAACGCACACACGAACATCCGTGAGCAGGTCTTCGAGGAACCGGTGGCTTTTGAAGTGGGGAGGTTCCCTTATTTCGGCGAATTCAGATGCATTCCTGAGAGGAGGTGGCGGGTTTAAAGTTGGTATAAATGGCCCATACATGGGGAAAACCGAAAGAGAGAAAATTGGGAACGAAATGGAACGCTTTGGATCCGAAGATATTTTGCACTAACCATGAGATATTGTGAACGGAAAACAAGCAAATCGATTGATTATACGACGATGAGTTGGTTCATCTCGGGAGCGAGCTTCTAGTGACGATATTCCAAGAAGAAACGAGAGGTAAGGATAAGAAAAATGAATTCGAGCGCATCTTATATCCTCCTATTGCAGAGAAAATGTGAGGAAACGATCAGGAATATTCCGCATCACGACCTGGAGCGAAAGTGCAAAGACTGAAGGGCAACTGGATCTTCCTGGTATTCACCGCGGTGCTTTAATCTTAAGAATTCCAACACCTCTCGCATGTTTTCGGGTGGTAAAACCAGAGTAATGCAGAGTAAAATATCCCCACAGAGTGGAATTATCCAGAGTCGTAGAGTGACACTGGTTTTCCATATGCGACGGAGGCCATTTGCGGGTAGCTTTGTGACAGGAACTCTTACGGATTGAAGCTGGTGGGACGGTAGAGAGGGAAAAGCATCTTTCCTCTCAGGCACAACCCGCAAATTTTTGATCTCGAATATCTTTCAAAGGTATATAGATAAGTGGAATCGGCGGAACGATCCATGAGAGATGGAAAACCAGTGGGGAAATTTTAAGAGATAGGAAACAGGGCGCAAGCCGAATACTTCGGCTTCTCCATTTCAACAACAGGGAAGAAGGAAAGGATTTTATTCCTTCTGTAGCCCAACATACAACGGGTACGCACATAAATTGCTTTTCTGTCATCGAACAATGAGTGCTGTTGGTTGCGATGGTAGAACTCCTGTGCTGCGCCAAAAGTTTGAAACCTTTTTGAAAAATTGGCCTGTGTCACCGCCAAACAGAGTTGCGAAAAATATTCAAACTTTTGGCGCAGCACTGTAACTACCAGGAAATCTGGGACAGAGCGGATAGACGGGAACTTCCCTGACCAATAGGGCCGGGTCCTTCAGAGAATAAATGTAGAAGCAACCTCGCTACCTGCCTGGTCATGATGAAAAGACATCTGCACTGCAGTCGAGGTACTCGCATGAAGAGTCCAAAGCCCTGGCATTATCCTAAGGATAGTGCTATTCACCATCACCACGTCCTTCACAGGTTTTACGTAAGGCCAGTTCAAGTGTGTAAATTCCTTCGTAACCTCTTTGGTTGGCGTTTCTCGATGATGCATGTTGGTCTCCGGCACACTTTGACGATTGACACACCTGAACCGTGGTAGGGTAACTCCCTTTCATCCTCGACGGCCCTCCCAGGCCTTGGAAAACACAAAGACAGATGGTACGACCTCCTCTGTATAAACGGGAGTTTTTTTCATTGTATGTGGAGATGTTTCCTTTCCGATGTTCATGGAACCGAAGTTCAGGGAAAAGGGGTGGCTTGTGCCGACGACAAACATCGAACGTAAATCAGCATATTCGATCGACAAAGGGGCTTTTTAGAGCGGACTGTACGGAGTACAGGAAGAAAGTTCATAGAGATCATGCATTTCATTGTTTTCGGCAAACTGTATCCTGACATCTCTGCATCTTTGTGGCGTATCTGGACCAAACTGACAGCAGTGGAGAGGGGTCAAAACCCTCAAGTGTCGAACGAAATAGTGGCTACCCACTGGCTTGGCATATATCTTCTGGACTGGACCTGTAAAGATGGCAAACTAGTCACCAAGTAGCTCCGCGAACTGTTGCAGCGTTTACATATATCACACAAGATCCATTCGCATTCCATAGCAGTCCTGGCGATGGTCATTGTTGGTGATTGCTCCTTTTTGCTTGAGGACGAGGACCTCACGTGATTACTTTCCCACTTCTGGATGTTGGCTCAGGGGCAAGACCTCAAACATCTCTATCGTCAACCTTCTGCGTTTCTGCTTCTATCCTGACAGGAAGCCAGATAGCAACTTCATGTGTCTACTGTCACGCAGGCCAGGAGTAATTAAGGAGTTTAGCAAATGCTGAACCAGGCGATGCAGGGCTATCCCGGGTTATTGGCTATCTGCATGCCAACCCATTGTCGAACATGTCGGCCTTAACCAACTTCAGCTCTAGAAGCGTGGTATCTACTACTACTGTGTCATCCGAATTATGATATTCAGTATGCCTACAGTGCTCTTATATACTTCCCTAGCTTCAAGCTTCAAGTACCAAGCGACTCGGCCTTTCTCCCTTAGCCAGCCCAACGAAGGAACCATGCGAATTTAACAGGGGCTAAATCACCCATGAAAGTAGGTAAAAAGCTGGAGCTACCAGAATACGTTGAAGAACTTTTAACGAGGTTTACGCGTATTCGTGATGGGGTTGGCGTTCTTCCGCGTACCCTAAAGATGGAGTGACGTTCGAAATATTTGTTGTCCGCTCGTAGGCTAACGTAGTTCTTGCAGGCCCAACTCGAAGAGGCCGATCAACGTATTTGCCCTGATTTTTGATTCGATGACTCCGTTCATCCTGACTGATCATACCACCCAGAGGTATTTGGAAATTACAGTCCCCCAGAGAGGCAGCCTGAGCCTGTCACGAGCATGACAAGCCAGGTCATCGTGGGTGAAAGCTGTTTCCGACCCTATGTTGAGCCTCACAGTTGAGTTGGAAAACAGGGATAATGTCCAAGAAGCCTGAGAGTCCAAGCTGAAAATTTGGGCGCAGACCACCACAAAGCCATGCGATAGATAGGTAGCTATTGCATATACCTTTCTCAGACCGAAAGCCACAAATCTCACAGCAGAGACCTGCTCACACTGCAAGATATTGATATTAATAATCACAGCATCTACCAAGCAGGCTCATCCAGCTATGTCAAGCGGCTCCCACAATTGGCGGCAGTGGAGAGCTGGGGTAGTCTACCCGAGGCGGAAGGGGCGGTCGAGCTGGGCGTGTAGAGAGCTGCTCTTCTTAAGCAACTAGAAAGACGCATGAGACAGGAGAAAATGCCGAAAGCTCAGCTAAGACCAATGCCGTGTTTGAGGATTGCGGGATTGTGCTGGCACATGTAGCAGTGTTTTATTGGTGAGAAAGGGGAGACTGTAAGATCCAAGCTTTGCCTCTAGACTTCATAACCGTTGCAGGAGATCGTGAAGAATAGCTAGGACAAGTATTCACCATGGTTCAAGCAGATGATGCTTTCAGAGAAGGACTGATAGAACCAGTCAGGCATTTTATCCGGAGGCTGGAACCAATTTCTCTTCAACCGACAAGCTTATTTGTTACGGTTATCGTTGATTTGCCTTCGGAACCGTTGGGTGCCATAATACCTCAATTTTTATTACCCAAGGTATGGAAACTAGGGGTCTGTCATTTATCTGGTGTCACAAAGTGTTCGCCTTGCCAGAGGAAACCCATTTTGAGAGCCAGAACTTTGGTGTTCTCTAAGGAACCTTCTTCATAAAGTATTCTATCACCGGGGAGCCACTTTTAATGGCAACGGGCAACTCTACTGAGCGAAGAGGACGATAAATTCCTGACCAATCCACACGCCCCTCGACTGCTGCTCCCGGTGATTCACCATATGAAGCCAGCCTTGCCACCCCTGAAAATGCTCAAGTACTCTAGAAAATTCCCCTGAGTAGCTCGGAAATAATCTCGCCTGTTGAGAACAGCTGCCTGTGTTGAGCCGCTTCCTCACGTCGGCCCCGCGCGCAATACCATACCATGACATTCGATTGTGCGCAGGGAACCACGGCCGGCATGACCACTCAGTCTAGGACTTCTAGGACTACTTAAGTAGCCTCTCTGATAGGGTGGTTGTGGCGCAAGGAATGCCCAGAATCATGAGAGTGATTCCCTGGGAGAATTACCAAGCGTACCCCAGCGGGGATAGATCTTCGGCACAGTTCAGAATGGCATTGAGCTGAAGACATGGAACTGATGGTGTATGAATGACGGCATAGGGATGAAGTACGTATGCATCCATATCCAAGTTGTTGTGGGATGTGATGCATATGGGTAGCGTAGAACAGATGGTATGTAACCGTCCTACCCGGGCTGTTGAACTCATCCATGTCACACAAACAATTCATAGCTAGGGGTTCTATAGCAACCTAATCCAATATCCATTTAGCTTTTTTACAAGCGTGCACCTAACATTTGGAAACTCACATGAGGGTTGTTAGTCTTAGGGGGTTTGTAAAACGTAATGTACATGTACATACATACCTGCCATGCCTATAAAATGGAGCACAAAATATAGTCCTGGTGATAAATCAGAGAGCAAAAAGAAAAAAACCTGAAGGAAGCTGTCACAATCGCATGACTCTCAGTTACTAGCAATTTGCAGCTCTTTCCGGCGTAACTATATGTGTAACTAACACAGGGACAAACACACAAAGGTATCAAAGCAAAAAAAGTAGAATTGTTAACAAAATTCTCCCTCAAAGTTTGCTACTCTGTCGCTAAAAAATAGTTGATATAATCTAATATGGGTTCCTGCAATATGAGGCTACTGCTGCCAAAACAGAAGGGCAATGGCATGTATAAGAATGTTTGTGTTCGATTCTTCATCTTCTCTCAATCTCATCCCCCCCTGACCATTATAATACTTCAACTGCCAACCCCAGCACATAAGATCTCTTCAAGATGAATGGTCCTGATTCTGAGCATGGGGAGGGAGGGAGGGAGAAGGGAGTAGGTCTACTATTTATCTGAAAGGGTTGGTTGAGGTGAAGTAGATAATGTCTGTAGGGGTTTAAGAGCAGTAGAGAGTAGGATAGCTGGATATTGATGAAATTCTTATATCCCATTCATGAAGAACTAGTTAATCAGACTTTGACAGCTTCAAAAACAAAAAACTTGGTAAGTCAAGATAGATGACACTTGATGTGTGAACAGTTAGTTGGAGAATTCCACAGCTCTTTTGCCATTGAGCTTGATATTTTGTTTTGTCTTGCCTTGCAAAGCATTCTCAGTTTCATAAAGGACTGCATGTGCTTCCATCCAGCATATACATACAAAATGTGTTAAGTATCCACCACAACTTGGGAACCGTACCCCCAAATGTATACGAATTAGCCGCTTGCCGCCTATTTAAGGCAGTTTAATTATTCGAATAATCGTGGAACGGCAGTGGCTGTGGTGATCCGTTTCAAGAATCCCCCCAGATTCGCACCATGCTTGAGCCGGCGCCGGGGATACGGCCATCGCCCGACGGAGTAACTATTAGTTAGCGAATGAAGTCATTCAAGCCGATAAAATGAGGGAATATACCGAGTATATATCTCTGGACCGAAAACGGCCCATTTGATCAATTGCTTCATCAGAAATCAATGGTTGATGTCATCGGGCAGGCAGGCTTTGTTCAGAATTCTTTTTTCTTTCTTTCTTTCTTTCCTTTTTTTTCAATTTAGAAGAAAAAATCCGGCAGGGGATGAGGCAATTTTCGATGCAAGGCATGGTGCGACCGGGATGGCTGAGGGTCGCCCAAGAACTGGGTTGTTCACTGGCAATAATAATAATAACAAGAGTGGGGAGAGGGATTTTTAAACTGTGGCATCGAATTGTTGCGTGGATGCTCGGTGAAGCCTGGAGGAGATGAAGGAGATGAAGGACAAAGAGCGCCCCCGCAGCAGGGTTGACGCAGTACTGTAATGTTCAAGGGGGGAGCTTCGGGAGAAAGTCTATAGATAGATGTGTTGAATGTTGATGAGCCTGCCTGCCTTTTTTCTTTTTCTTTTCTTCCTTTCTTCCTTTCTTCCTTTCTTCCTTCCTTTCTTTCTTTCTTCATTTGTCCCTTTTCTTTTCCCTTTGTCTTGATCTGCTCTATTTCCATGTGCAAGTTGCGTGTATATACGCAGTCGCGCATTCGGACCGCTGGAGGGAACAGTACAGTACAAATACCTCCGAGCTCTGACAACCGTTAACTCATTACGGAGTACGGAGTAGTCCATTCGCAAACCGGCAACTTTAAGGGGAAAATGCGGAGTTTCTTTTCTTTAGCGCCTGGGACGAATTTCGTCATTATTATTTGTGCTCTTTGTTATTTCCCCATCATTATTCTGCTTAACCTCCAAGGAACCCTGTTAGGTCGAAGAGGAGTACATAAGTAGTCAGGCAGAGAGCATCGAACCCTTTGCGGGATCTGTGACTCTGAAACCATGGATTCGCGGGAATTTTCTTCGGAAGGGAACAAGCAGCAGGTCGGGAGCCGGTCTTGCTGCTGCATCACGATGATCTGAAACAAGCTGGGTGGGCATTTCCTGGGCGCATTATTAGAGCCCTGGAAGCCCACAGGTGCTAGAGCCTACGCTGTAGAGGATGGATGCACATCGGCAACAGAACATCCAGAGGCATGGGATGGGGGGGGGGGGGAGAAGCCCAAGGCCCCGGAGGAGGGATACACACAGCGCATGGTCGAATGAGCGGGCTGGAAGAAGAGAAGAGAGGAGAAATGGCCTTCTAGCCTGGTTGTTAGGCGTGTCAGTAGCGTGTTCGCAGTGCTGGGGTTTATATTTCTTCCAGGGCGCATACAGACAGCGTAGTGTATAAAAAAAGACATTATCTTGTTTGACTTGAGCATGGAATTGCCGAGGACAACTTGGCGTGCAAGGTGAAGAGGGCAACTAATGCAGCCAGCAGATATTGCATTCAGGGGGGGATATTAATAGAAACTACTACTATTTCGCAGCTTTAACAGGGAGTCGTTAATAAGTGTATACATGCTAAAGGAGAATTTCATGCACAGTTTGTAGTTGTGTTTGTTATTATTTTATTATTATTATTATTTGCGTACATTGTGCTGGTGAAAGGTGAAACAATCAACCATTGAGAGAGAGAGAGAGATCACCAACAGCAACAAACATCATCCATCATCCATCATCCCTCTTCCAACTACGCTGTACAGCACTCAACCTCTGCAACAATCGTCAGCTTCACCCTCCAACCAACGACAACCTCCTCCCAACTCCACCAACCAGTATCGAGCATCAGTCCGCCTCTTTCACCCTAGGCTTTGCTCAGCGTCACATCCCCCCGACGATCTGCCAACTCGCAAACACCCGCTACAGCCCATATCCTCTCTCTCCTCCCCCGAGCCCGCCTCCGTTTCACATTCACATCCCGCCCGATGTAGACTATTATTTAGTAATAATATCGGCACCGGTACTAGCATTGGCTCCCCCCCTACGCTACGTACGCCATCGATTATCACTGGCTTCTCCCTCCCCTGCGTTCCCCCCCCCTCTCTCCTCTTTGATCTCGCATTCAACATCCACACTTCCACCACTCGAGCACAAAGGAAGGGGATAAGTTTAAAAGATAAAAAAGAAATAAAAAAGAAACATGAAGCTGTTCAAGCACTTCCGCTCCAAGGGGAAGAGCAAAAGTGTGGACCACTACGGCTATGAGCAGCACGAGAAGTACAGCAATGGTCACTACAACCGCCAAAGCCCTCAGCACTCCCGTTCCCGCTACGGCCCAGCCAGAGACTACACGCGAAACCTCCCTCCCGAGGTTCTCTCCAGGATCTTTTCCTACGTCTGCCTCCATGTCCTGGACGATACTTACAACTCCTCTGAGGAGTCCATGACAGAAGATGGCTGCATGCTCTGTGACATGCGGGACCTTGCCCACTGCGCACTGGTGTGCAGGAAATGGCATTCTCCTGCTCATCGTCTCCTGTATGTCCTCTCCATAGAATATATATATAATATATATATATATTCCCTATCCTATCCATTTTTTCAAGGAAGGATATATAACACCCGTACTAACCATTCCTGACCCCGGTGCTATAGATACCAAAATGTCCGTATCGATGCCGTTCATTACTGCGAGCTCGAGTACGAATTGTCCGCCAAACGAAAGAAGAACTCGTTCCTCGACCACAACTCGGAGCCACTGGATGCGCCCATGACGCGGTTGACACTATTCAGCAGGTCAGTGCGCGAATCTCAGCGCATAGGAAAACTCGTGCTCTCGTTGCGGATGCCCTATATGACTCGAGAGGCCGGTAAGCTATTGCTGGCGCAGACGGTACTTATGCTACCGAACCTACGATATGTGGACTTGCCTGCGGGATTTTACTGCGACGATGAGTCGACGCTCATCCTCAAGCAAACCTTGATCGCCCGGTGCCCAGATATTCGACGGATGAAGTATAACAGGGGCTCGGAGAAAAGTTTCGCTGCCATTCAGCCACAGGATGAGATGGACAATGGGGATCCGTTTCTGCAAAGCCGCCAACTGCGTCAGCCACCCCGGCCACAGATCAAAGTCTGGCCAAACCTCGAGGTGTTGGAGCTGTCCGGCCTGAGCGTTTCCATTGACATACTCCGCAACGTCCTGGTTCAATTCCCAAGCTTAACGGACCTGAAGCTGGAGGAATTAAACGAGATAGAACCGGTCCTATTCAAGAATTCGCCTTCCCTAAGACCCTTCCCACCCATTGAGCGCCTCACCCTCAACAATACCCCTGGAATCACCGACCGCTCATTCATGGACTACTTCAGCACCAACCACAACAAACACGCCCTGAAGCACCTCACCCTGTCCAACACCGGTATCACGCCAGGCTGCCTCCACCGCATCCTCAATAACTCTCCCAAAATCCACAGCCTCTCCGTCACCCAGTACATCTCCGAAGGTTTCATCCAGGACAACGTCCCCCCGCTCGCCTCCCGTTCCCTCCGTCTCCTCCATTATGAAATCACCGCCAGGACCGAAAACCACGCCGCCTACTACTACAAATACCTCATGTCCTCCCTCCTTTCTGGCTCCCTCCCAGGCCTCCTAGACCTCTACGTCCGCGACGCCAAGTTCCCAGAAATGCTCATGTACGCCTCCCTACCGCAGCTTGGTGGTCCCAACGGCGGCGGCCCGCCCAAGGGCCTCAACCAGGCCATGTCCGTCTACAGCAAGGGC
>LDEV01000525.1:28602-44132 GCA_001014755.1 Blastomyces silverae | reverse complement strand
TCTCCGCAGATCGTGGAGGCGGCGTACTCGTATGGGCGCAATCTAGGCCTGGCGTTCCAGCTTGTGGATGACATGTTGGATTACACGATCAGCGGGGAGGAGTTGGGGAAGCCTGCTGGTGCAGATTTGGAGCTGGGGCTGGCGACGGCGCCGTTGCTTTTTGCCTGGAGGGGGAATCCGGAGTTGGGCGCGTTGGTGGGGAGGAAGTTTAGCGGGGAGGGGGATGTGCAGTTGGTGAGTTGTATTGTTCTACCCTATTTACTTTATTCCAATTGAATCTACTGAATACTGAATACTAAACGCACAAAAATCAAATACAGGCCCGCCAAATCGTCGCCCAATCCGACGGCCTTGAGCAAACCCGCGCCCTCGCGCAGGAATACACAGATAAGGCCATCGAGGCCATCAGCATCCTCCCTGACACCGAGGCGAAGGCGGGCTTGATCGAGATGTGCGCGAAGCTCACTAAGAGGAGAAAGTGAAAAAAAAAGAAAAGATAAGATAAGAAACGATAAGAAAAGAAAAGAAGAACCAACTCAAGGCGGACGGTGTTTAACGGCGGGGGATGTGATATCATATATGTAACAATACTTACATATGGGCATATATTCTGTGTATTTGTATTCTGCGGGCGTGTGTGTGCGAATAGAACCTGGGTGATAGATAGAAAAAGAGAAGAGAAAAAAAACACGATGCTCAAGGGCGCAGGGGGGTGGTGGTGGTATTTTATTAGAGTCTCTGTTTACATTTCTTTTTTTTTCCCTTAATCATTTGTTATATTACTATTACTCTTTCCTATTATTATTATTATCATCATATATACCTGTACATGTAATGTACATGTACATATGTATTGTACTAACCAATTCGTGGCTTTTCCCCTCATGCTGTTACGTCCAGTCCCGATCTATGATTTATTTGTTCAATGCAGATGTGCTGATATAGTTATGTGATTACAGCTCAGGGGGCGCGTTGAGAACTTCTCAGCGTAATGTAAGTAGGAAAGCAAACAACCCTAACTAACATTGGAGGCCGCCATGTTGAGATTTGGTGCATCAGGACTTTGGAGTAATATATAGCTGAAGGGCCAGAGGCTAGCACTATTTCTTGTTGAAGACGGAGATTTGGTTTTGTCAAATTGTTAATAGTTCCGGTTCACAGTGAGCTCGAAATTGACTTCCATATCCGATCTACATACATATGCAATACCCTAATTCTGCAAAGTACGGAATACCTAGCTATGCAGTTTCAAGCCTACTCGAGGCAAACAGCTTGTACGTATATTCACGAACATCCTGTTGGGAATACTGTTGAGCCTGATATCCCTCTTGCGCTAGCTTATCTCGATGGATTCTCCTACTTTGATATAGACAAGAAAAGCGAGATTCGGAGCGCGGTCGAGCTTTTTTGTCGACTACACAGTTGATGCAACCAAACCTCCTTAGCTGTCCCAAGCACACTCCCGTTTGAAACCCCGGTCTCATCCAAGTCATGCGTATCGTCTGGTAGAATCCCATACTTCTCAATGGTGTTTCGTACGAGGTTGGATTATAACTCGTCATAGCGATTGACAAAGTTTCGTACCCCCAGTTAACACCAATTGTTAAAAGGAGGCTTGGATTCGGGCTTGATTTCTCGTTCGGATAGAAGTATATATATATTTGACCATATTTCGTACGGCGGCCGCAATCCGGGGGGTGGCTGGCCTCGCTCAGCCATGGAGGAAATCTATTGAACAAGGGATTCTTCCTCTATGAGACTTGAGTTTCCAGTTCTTTGGTGGAGTGAGTGTCAAACGCGTGCTATATGACCATGGAGTCGATAGTATAGACCCGAGTAGGGAATATCAGATAATTTTGCTGCGGCATTTATGCTTGAACGATAACCATCATAACCCAGGGAGGTATAGAATAACCTCTGGCCCCAGGCCCATATTATTAGGATAGCCTTTTCGCAATGAGCTGCATTTATTTGTGATAACTAGGTTGCTTCTCTCTCTCTTCTCTAGAGAGGTTTCTCAAATACATGCTTCATTTAACTAGGGGCAGGAATAAATAAGGAAAACGAATGATGTAAGAAAGGAAGGAAAGGAAGGCTCTTCGGGCGTTCCGTAGGTATTCTGTAACATCTGCCCGCAACTAAAAAGTTCAACGTCCGCGTTGGCCGGAACGTAATGGACAATGGGCATGTTAAGTACAAAATGGGGAAAGCTCATATTGTTCAATTTGATTGAGAAAAGAAAGAAAACAGGACAGGAGGTGCATCAATTTGATGTGATCCAAGAAAGGAAAAACAGGGCCCTTTTAAATAGAGATTAGAGAATAAGAGAAGAGTCGCTGGAGTTATCAAACTGAAGTTCACAAGAAGAGTTATAGATTTTTTCCTGTCTAATGACAGGCAGTTGAGAATATGCTGCCTT
Organism: Blastomyces silverae; assembly: GCA_001014755.1. NCBI lineage: Eukaryota > Fungi > Ascomycota > Eurotiomycetes > Onygenales > Ajellomycetaceae > Blastomyces > Blastomyces silverae. The sequence goes on along the minus strand of LDEV01000525.1, from coordinate 41,713 downwards.
TTGCAGCAGCTTGACTACCTGCTCATGACCATTCCCAGCTGCCCATGAGAGTGGGGTCTGGCCACCTAGATCATCTTTGACCTCAATATTGGCATTCCATTCAAGCAGCAGCTTGACTATCTGCTCTTGGCCCTGCATAGCTGCCAATAAGAGTGGGGTCCAACCCAAGCCATTCTTGACCTCAATATTGGCATTCCATTCAAGCAGCAGCTTCACCATCTGCTCATCACCATTCTTAGCTGCCCATGAGAGTGGGGTCTGCCCATGCGAATCTTTGACCTCAATATTGGCATTCCTTTCAAGCAGCAGCTTCACTACCTGCGCATGGCCCTGTATTGCTGCCAATGAGAGTGGGGTATACCCCCATAGATCATCTCTGTGCTCGATATTGGCATTTTTGTCAAGCAGCAGCTTGACTATCTGCACATGACCTTTCCTAGCAGCTAATGAGAGTGGAGTCTGGCCACCTGGACGATCTCTGGCCTCAATATTGGCATTCCCTTCAAGCAGAGCTGATATGCATTTCTCCAATCCAAAGTACGCTGCCAGGTGCATTCCTGTCATCTTTGTCTCATAGGTACTGTATCCATTGTATACCATAGCCTGGCTACATGCAGATACCGTGGATGAGCTGTGAAGAAGATCCGAAATTAAGCTCTCTCCTTGAATTGAAGATTCACTGGCATGATAGGCCCAGTTCCGCGCAGCATAACTGTAAAAAGGTTTTAACTGTAATCTCTCAGGCAAACCCCATTGTCTCGGACCGTATCCAGATTCAACAACCTTGAATGATAGGTAGGTGACACAGGCTTTTGTAATATCAGTGTGGGCATTTGGAAACCAGTTCTTCCAGTGGCGCTCAAAGAATTTCTGGGTGGTGTAGTGGAACAAACGGATAGTCCCACCCTTGTCGCCGGCAATGACCACCAATCCAGCACACACTGAGACTGTAAGTTGAATAGGTGAAATATTATCTGTATCAAGCTCAGATGTATTTGGCTCAATGGCCAGAGCATGTTGAAGTTCTACAGATGACAGTTGCCTCTTTGCGCAGACGATCCATTGTAGGGCTCTCATAGCAAGGTCCTGGTAATCCGGTGGTTGACCTCGTATTCTCTCCATAGCGCGCTTATAGGCAGTATCTAGTGCTATGAACTTTGTGTTGTCATTTGGTGCATTGGACGTTGCCTCTAGCTCTCGAAGCACCTGCTTTATCGCCTTCAGATTTGTTTTACAGGCCAAGGAATCAACATAGAGCGGCGCGAGCAGAAACCTAGTTCATGTTAGCAAACTCGGCTAATCCTCCCCTCTGAGAATAACACATACATGCCGTCAACAGCTTTAGCGATCTTGGTCTTAATCTCTTCTTGAAGAGACTTGTCCTCTGAAATTAAGGTTGAGCAATTCCGTAGTTTTTTGTCAAGATATTTTTGCACATCTGTAGCACTGGCGCGAATCTCAAGCCTGATACTTCCGTCGAATTTTCCCTCGATTTCCTGGATAAATCGTGACGTGGCGAAAATACTCGCATTGGTGTTTGTCTGGAGTTTGAAAATCTCTTGCAGGAACATTTCACGACCATCCGGAGAAGCTTGACACTCATCCAGTGCGTCGATGACAATAAAAGTCCTTTGATAAGAAGCTGCAATTTGGTGTAGTGTACTCCGGAGTTCATCTAGTGAAGGATAAGTTTTTCGGAGTTTATGTCGATTATAAAGGTCCTTTACAACTTCAACTATAGAAGGCTGCCCCTGGATTAATTGCTTTAATAGACTTGCAATGAGATTAGCCGGCTTCTGTTCCTTTTGTTGCTTGAAGTTGCAATATAGATATGCGATCCCAACGGAAGGGTCATTTTGAAATCTCCTGTGAAGGTCGTGGACAACAATAGATGTGATAATTGTTTTGCCTGCTCCGGGTATGCCTGGACAGAATAGAGTTTGTTTGGGCTCTCTGACCCACTGTCGGAATTTATCTGATTGCAATAGCCATTCTCCGGTACCTTCCTGTCGTTGGGAAATGAAGTCATTTTGCTGGGGAGCATAATTCACTGGTGTAAGCCACTCAGTAATGGTTTGATGCTCTTGGTTTTGTTGATGAGAATGAAGTTCGTTGACGATATTGATCACTCCTTCAAGTTGACCTGCGAAACCATGGTTTGTTAGAATTGCTGAGGCTTAGACGAATTCTCCGTCCAAGAATCACTGATGTTAAACAATCAAACAGAAGGGTTAAAAAAAAATGATGGGCCTTACTTTTGATTGTGGGCATCTTCTCCACCTCCTGTTTTGGTACCAACGAGAGGAGTTCCTTGGCAAATGCCGCTGCAACAGCCGCTGCGTGTTCTTGCCAGTTTTTGTTCTTATGTGCATCTGCATAGTCACAGATACCTCGGATGACAAGGCATGGGAAGTTATTCATCAGTCCTGCTGCCTCCATTTCAAAGCAGAGTACCTTGCCTCCAAGTCGTTTATTGATATCGTTCCGGACCAACGCATCTTTGATCACCTGGTTGCCAGATGCGATAAGGCCATAATGCACATGCATGTCCCGCGGTTTTCTGCGGATAATTCCTTTCGGATCACATCGACTGCAAGGATCCCCTTCTCCTTCCTCCTCTTCCTCATAATCATCCTCTTGGCTCTCCTCGGTGCTGATGTCGCAAGTATCAGGTTTTTCAACATGCTTGCAGCTTGCTCTAAAGAGCACATCCCTCAAAGACTCAGACCTGGTATATCTCGGCGCAAGTCTAGGCCAGTTGTCCTTCAATTCGTCGAGGTAATGTGGTATCTTAGAACCTTTCATCTCATGCTCCTTCTCTAACTTTGTCAACGCAGTAAGTAGCTCGGTAGGGGGGCGGTTCAATGCTCCGGTTCGTTTGAAGCCCTCTTGTTGAGTTTTCCCAAAATCCCACTGCACAACTCCGCTAAACTCACCAGTGGGCGTGCTGACCACAACATCGCCAAGCCTGACAGATTTAGGGACTCCTCCGCCGATACCAACCATCAACCCAAATTTAATTGATGGGAAAGTAGATGTCATCCAAGTCGCGACTGTTGCTGCATTGTTGTTGCCGATTTCACCTTTTGGCAAACATGCTATTACAATGTTATGCACGCCAACACGACCGAAGGTATAGGCATTGCGGTCATTAGGTTGCTTAGGAAGTTCTTGGTGTGTTTCATCAAGCATTGCCGCCGCGGCTGTTAACTCTTTAGGCAGTGCGCAGATCCAACCCACGGTGTAGTCATCATGAGTTCGAAGCTGAGTAGCCATCTCTGGAGTAGATTGCATGAGAGGACGTATGTTGCAACGAAGTGTATTTAGAGAGGACAGCGTGGGAGTAATAGGTCGATCGACTTTCGTTGATTTTGTTCAGTAGGGCAGGTTTCTTATCAAGTTCTATCCTGAAACGCAGATCAAAATGCTGACACCTTACTCACGGTGAAGATGAGATCGCCCAAATAAGGAGATCTGTTAAACGATAGTTGCGATAGAACAAAGTAGACCAACAACTTGAGATCAAGATATTAGGGCGGCATCTAGCCGCAAAGCGGGGTTGGACATCTTTGCAGAGGCTTAGTATGCATAGTGTCCAATGGTAGTCCAAGGCTGCTTTGCGGTACATTATAATCCTTGCCTCACTAGGAGTGAACTTCTGCCATATATGAACACCTCGTGACCGGTGGTGTCTAAGACTGGAAGATTTCTTACAGAAAATCTGTTAGAAAGCAACCCTGACGGGGTGGAATTTTATGTCCTTCCCTTTGGCAGTCTACTGCCACATAAGATTGCATCCGCGAGCCTGCGTCCTTCAAGGGCGAAAATCATGTAAGAGTCCTCAGGCCATTAAGTCTCCTGGACGGACCACCGTGGGGGTCTTCACGCTTTCACACCTTGTCAACATACCAAGGGGGGATACTTATAAGAAATATCTGATCTCAAAATTTGCTTGGTCTAGAATCTTTAATTATTTGCAACAATGTCTCTTGGAACGCGGCCCCGCACAACAGTTCTATGGGCGGTCTCCGCGTGAGTCAAAAGATAAACCTTTCGTTGGAAATGTCTCGTTCTGCAAACAATGCACTCAACTCCTTTGGTCGGCCAGGGATGCTTCGCCTGTTTGCGTGGAAAATGCCTGGTGAGTGAACCGGGCGTTGCGCATTCCGCAAACCGGTCATTTAGGGAGAGATTAGGATTCCTGACAAGGAGAAAGCAGATCTTGAGACTTGATCTGCACAGATTCAATTTCATGGCGCAGAAGGATTACGGTGTTATCCTCCCTTGAGTGCCGTCGCCGTTTGGCTGGAGGGCAAGGACTGTCATCGTCGGGCATGGGCTGGCTGCAGGATCAGACTGGCCGGCGTGTGAGCCGCCCTTCTTCCACACTGCAGAACGCAATCCCCGCGTTGGTCGCGTTGATCCATCACTAATATTCCAGGAAGCAGAAAAGTCGACCCCGCTAAATACGCCACCCGATCTCGTTATGTTAGTAGACCTCGTAGATAGGGCCTGTGCACTCACCCAATGCTATTGCTGCACTACGTCAACACGGATGTGCGGACAATACCTGCGAGGAACTACTAGTTAGCTTTGGTATAGCCTGAGGGGTTGAAGATGGTTGCCTACCTCTTCCAGTACTAGCGCGTCACATTGAGGTTCTCTTGAGTTAGGTTCGCTGTACCGCTTCTGTCGAAGCTGAGAGACATTTAGGTCCTCTGCTTGGGCTAGGCAGTGTTCTGGGCACAGCTGGCCCTCATCATCAGGAACATCATGGTCAGAATCGTCACTGTCATTCTCATCTTTGCTGGGATCACTATTGGTGCCACTTTAATATCCGCTTCTGAAAAGATGGCATCCAGCGCTGGGCTAGCGTCGCTCATGCTCTGACTCTCCTTATCATCAGTCCGTCGGGTCGGGAGCGAGGTACCATGATCATGACAGCTCAGAGAGAAAGGTCAGGAGCGAAGTGCGGAACCTGGATTGAGGAACTGCGAGGTTGAATACCTTAGGTCGTGGACGACGAGGACGGGGCATGCAGCGACGCGAAGGACGCTGGCCGGAGGAAGTATGGGAGGGGAAGAGGACATGGCCAGCATTACATGATGGGACCTGGAACTGGAGCCTTTTTTGACGCGTCGCAAAGACAATTCTGGCGCTCCCCTCCGCAAAGATGAGTGAGCGGGTGAGCGAGGGTGAAAGTGAGCCACGATAGCAGTGCTCGGGGAACGCGGCCGTGGGTATTGATGCACGTGATTCTCCCACCACGGGAGGTTATGGGAGGTTAAGGTTAATAGAGTTCATAACTAGAAAGCTTATTTGAGAATAAGCTACGGAGTAGTTGCAGAGAAAATAGGGAAAGGGACGTGAGAGACTGGTATTATTTACACCTTCAATAGCTTAGATACAGAGTCACTTGTACAAACAATAGGCTCCGCTGCCTCCTGAGTATCAATATAAATGTTAAATATATATGCAGATAAAGAAACATGATGAAAAAAATCTTGAGATATTCAAGTGGGAGAATGAATGATCAAAGAGAGGGATTGAAAATTAGACATCTGGAATATGTTGATTGACAGCTGAGATTTGCAGTATTGCAGACAGTTGTTTCACAATTCACAAAAAATGTGTGTGAAAATAATCTGTGAAACATGACTATGTTTTGCAAAAATGTTTGTCAAATGCTAATAGTCATTGGCTCATTACTGATGAGGGTATCTTGCTTGGACTTGAGTTGTTGTCACAGAGCCCTTGAGAATGTCAAACCGGAAAGCTGAATTTGCCTGTTTACAACACGATTTGCAGAGGCAGATGTGGTCATCATCATAGTTGTATGAGGCAGGCTTGCATGCATGGATCCATGCATGTACACATGTCGTGCGGAAAGATGGTGAGCGGGCAACAGTTTCCACCAATAGCCGCACAGAAGGGGTAGCTCTCCTCGTCTTCCTCGAATGATAAGCCGGCTCGCCGCGCATCAGGCAGGCCAATATATCCGTATGCGAAGAGTTTTGCGACGTGTGCGCAGTATACGAACTAACCACAGAAACGACCATGGATTGAATTTTTGAGGTTGCCCTCTCAACTCGAGCCTCGACGAAACTCCGCATAAGTTCCTGTCGCCGCAATCGGGCTGCTCGTCATCGGAACGCTAACCTTCCTCGCCGTCAACGGCGGATCCAGAGGGAACATATCGTTACTATCTTCCTGAGTAACCAACCGCACGGAACCTAGAGACGGGGTAGTCATCCCTGGTCTCGAAGCGCTCAGGCCCGCTTTGTTACCCAACCGCATCTCTGTTGGGGAGATAGGCGATGGGTTCCTTTGTGGGGTTGATACACCCGTGGGCGACCGGTTCAAATCGCCATCATTGACTTGCAATGATAGTTTCATTTTCTGCTGTTGTTGCGGTAGCTGTGGAGATTCAGCTTTCAGCCGCTCGAATTCTGAGACTAGGCTGCGGAAATACACACCCGCTTGTACACTCAGTGCATAGTCTGCGGGCGTGCACATGGCGTGATTGAGAGCTAAGGGAGGCGCGCCCGCTGAAACCAGCAACCGGAATGCCTTCAGATTCCCCCATGCGCTAGCATAATGTAAGGCGGTATTGCCCACGTTATCTGCGAGCGTCACGGATGCATCTTGCCTGAGAAGTGTTGCGATCGTGCTAGTGTCTTCTGCTGCATTGGAAGAGGAACGTGGACGTTGCTTTGGAGGAATTAGACACGTGCTTCGTGTAGGGTGGGAAGGGTTGGAGCTTTGAGCTGCGAGCATGAGAGGTGTGATGCCCTTATGGTCAGGCCGGTCGATGGTTTGGGGGAACTGGGTGCAGAGGTATTGAACGCAGGTGGCGTGGGAATGCGCAGCTGCAAGGTGGAGAGCCGTCGCCCCATCTGTATTCAGGCTAATGCCGGGGGCAGCATCGAAGCCAGTTTCCAATATTTTAGGGGCACATGAGTCGTGGCCGAATGATACGAGGAGTTTCTGGGTCAAGCGGTGCTTTAGTTGGAGATCTATGAAAGGGGTACACAAAAGTTTGGATAACGCGGGAAAGTCTCCATACAATGACTTCGAGGTTTCCAAGAATCGCCGCGAGATGCAACGAAGTATTGCTCTTATCTTCGAAGTTTGGGTTCTCCAGGAACCTGGGGTTATTCTTTATGATGCGTTTGACCAGCAAGACATCTTTCCTTAAGATCGCGCTGCGCAAGCGGACGTGCACTGGTAGATCAACCCTAAACACCACAAATTAGTGCTCCCTCTACAAGACTTTTAGAAGGTGTGCTAAGTGAACCACTTACATTGCAGCGACTGTACATCTCCAGGGGTACAGGCAGCTGAAAGGTCTCCCTAGGTAAGTTGCAGATTTCCCATGGTTTCTTTGAAGCTTCGAAAGTTGAACGATGTCAGAGGTGGAGGAGGCGGAGAGTTGGCTGGGGTAGAATTACGTAATGCGGAGATACGGTGCACGTGACATGTTAACTCCGTCAGATTCTGATTGGTCGGAAATTTCAAGCTTCAACATTTCCTTTTTGAGACGGAAAACGCGGGGAAATCATTAACATCTACTGCAAAGAGCGGCTATTTATTTACAGAAACATATAAATACCTCGAGAGCCATATATATGCCTTGACATATTATACCCATTGTCAATTCAATCCCATTGTAATCATTTCTCAAATAAGGGCAGAAGAGCCCTCTAGCTGCTCTCAGCATTCCTCCTCCCTCTCCGCCTCCGCTCGCCGCTCCGCTATAATGCGCCTCGCCCATCTCCATCTTCCCAACGTCGTTCCTTTCACTCATGCCTCTCACCTTCAACAGATTCTCGTTTCCCGCCTCCTAACTCACAAAAAGCTCCATGACGCCTGCTTGACCTCTCCCGCTCCCGTGCAACCACCACCACCTCCAGATCCCACAATCCTAACCTTCACCCCTCGCCCCGTATACACAACCGGGCGCCGCGACTTACCTGCCACAATCTCCGCCACTACGACCACTTCAAAGAACCCCCATCCAATTCTCGATCTCAACCTACCCAAGCCCCTTCACCCCATCCGCCACCTCCTAACACCTAGCCCAACCCAACCCGCGGTCGCTGAATTCCACCCAACACTCCGCGGTGGGCAAACCACCTACCACGGCCCGGGCCAGCTAGTCGCATACACAATCCTCGATCTACGACGACTGCGCCTGGGCCCGCGTCAGCATATACGGTTGCTGGAGAGGAGTGTCCTGGATGTTTTAGCTGGGTACGGGGTGGAGGGGGCCAGGTTGAGTGAGAAGGACCCGGGGGTTTGGGTGGATATGTCACGGTCACGATCACAATTGGAACACAATGGGAGGAGCCGGGAAAACGACGAAGATAACAGATTATTATCTAAGAAGGTTGCGGCGGTGGGCGTGCATCTGCGCCGGAATGTGAGTAGCTATGGCATCGGGTTGAATGTGACGGAGGAGCCGATGTGGTATTTCCGACAGATTGTCGCGTGTGGGTTGGAAGGGAGGGAGGCGACGAGTATGGTCGGTTGTGGGGTGAAATTTGATGCGGCTGATGGTGATGTTATTATGAAGGGGGTTGCAGAGAGGTTTGTGGATGCGTTTGTTAGGCGGGTTAATGAGGTTGGGACTGCTCAGGCGGTGGATTGTTGTTGCCAAACGGGCGGGGGAGTAGGGATTGAGGAGGTTTATCACATCGAGGAGCGGGACGTGCTTGGGGATGTCGGGACATAGGAGCGAGAGATGCCCCGTTGCTGTACAGTAAGAGGTCTACTTTTGGTTGAGCTCTATACCCTTCTCCTTTTTTTTTCTGTTCTCTAACTTTATAAGAATCACAAATATTGCGCGGGCGTAATAGGGACGAGTAATGGGTTTATAACATGGGGATAGATCCATCTAGAGAACCAGATAGAAATGCAATTTTAACAGGTAGACTTCAATATCTAACTAATGATGATGAGGATTATCAAAGACATCATCAGATGAGTATCTGAGATAAAAATTTCCCTGTTCTTTCTCCTATCCTTTTAACAAGTAGTGGAGTCGCAGAAAATATGCCCCAATTCCTATTCAAGACTAATAATTTAGATATTATAAATCAACATGTATTCTTATAGATGGCAATTGGATATTGGACTGTACAGATTGCAAGAAGTGGCCACACAGCAATGAATATAAGCCTATCATAGATACTAAAGTTTATGTAGAACCTTAACAAGATGAGTGAATCATTGAGAAGCAGAGTGCAGCTAGCTAACATGATAACAAAACATGCAAAATATTATGTAGAGAATCCAAAAACTACAAATATATGAGGAATATATACAAATAATTATAAACAAATCAAAAATGAGTTTGTTGCACAGACAGGGAAACTGAACTGAACAGAGTAGAATAGGACAAGACAGAATATAATCAGTAATTAAAATAAAGGTTTGTACACTGGGGTTGGCTGTGAAGAAGAGTTGGAGAGCAAGGGACAAAACAAACAAAAAGAAAAGAAGAGAAAGAAATACAAGAAAAAACAAGAAAAAATTAATAGAGAAAAAAGCAAACTGGTATCAATCCGGCGCTCCCCTTGATGTATTCTTTGCTCCATTATGATGTTGCATTCAAAAAGAAACAATTTTCAGAACTCCAAAGCTAACAACGAGGGGTTGTAGTGAATAGGAAAGTTAGAGCAAAAGAAGAAACGAATTGAAACACTCGCCATATACGTAAGGATGGATAAGGAAGAATAAAGAAATGGCGCAGCTGCCGTATCTCTAAGTCAGGTCTGACTGGGGAACCAGAAAATTTAGGAAAGGGAATTAAAGGGGGGGTATATTGCGTATGGGAGCAGAGGTAGATAAGGAAAAGGAAAAGGCACGATGATGTGTAGGCGGGAGATGATGATAAGGCGCAGGGAAGGGAGAGGGAAGCTAATTGCATGCTGATATGAACATAAGCGTGATTGTGAGAGGGCGTACTCCGTACAGCGAGGGATATCTCTGAGACTTCAGTCTTTGGTTCAAGCGCTTTCATCACAGGATGATGCATTTGCCAGCGCTGTCGGATGACTTCGAAGGTTTTACGGTCAGTGCCACCCTGGCAGCCTCTGTGAAGGCTTCGTTGACGCCGCGATTTCGCATGGCCGAGCATTCTATCATACAAAGTAAGGGTAGAGTTAGCCGGTTTTTATTTTTATATTTATATATATTTTTTATTTTATAGTTGTTTCAGTGCCACACGGAGCAAAACTGCGAAACACGAGTTGTGACCATACCTAGATATCTTAGCGCACCAACTTTTTTCGCAACCTCCAGTCCCTGGTTATACTTGACGATTGGTTTCCTCGCGGGTTGTGGCTCTGAATTGTCGCCATCCTTTTCGTCCGTTTCTTCTCTCAGGTCGCATTTCAATGCGACTAGAACGATTTTGGCTCCGGCGCAATGTTCCGCGATTTCCGCCATCCATTTCGTTTCGACGTTCTCGAGGGAGTCTTTGCTATCGACCTATGTTTTTCCACCGTCCAGTTTTAGCGCTGCTTTACTTTCATACACATCTTTTCCAAAGTTTTAGAAGGAAGAAGCTGAATAGGCTCAATCATGAAAAGGAAGGCAAGGCCGAAGCTTACGCTAAAGCATAGCATTATGACTTGTGTGTCGTCGTATGATAGAGAACGGAGACGATCAAATTCTTCCTGTCCAGCGGTATCCCATAGGGACAATTCCATATGAATTCCATCGACATAGATATCTAAATTCCGAAGAACATTAGGATTAGGCCTTCCTGGAGCAGTTGGATGTGCCACATTCGAAGACGGGAGTGTATTATACCATGGACGTAGTTTTCTATCAATCCAACCAGTTAGTAGGGAACTTCGCAAAGAAATAGCACAAAAGAGGGTTTCGTACCGAAGACAGTTGGCTCACTGCAATTTTAGACAATACACATATAGAACACTTTGGTCAACGCTGCTATGCTTTTCTCGAGCCATAGGGACGCCCGTACGGCGGGATAGCAAAGGAGATAATTGGAATCGTGTGGCATCTTACTAGACTGTAGGGAAGAACCTGTGCGACACAACACGATGCAAGAGGATCAATCAGTACGTGTTCAAAACTGCATTCATTTTCTTTCTACTTTTCCGGCCAATCCAAAGCGCGTTGTGGAACGCTGTGGATTTCATTCCCCCGGGGCCAGGGGGACAACTATGCATATACCTACCCTCTTGTGAACACATTCAGCAGCGATGTTTTCCCGCATGCGCCATCACCCCTATATACCCATCAATCCCATGTTAGCCAACCAGAGGTCACTTAATACGGCGGAGTAAGCGGTTTGAAAGGGCGCCATAAGGCTAGAGAGGAACGCAGGATGACAGCAACGACTTTGTGTCCAGCTTATCGGGTGCGGGGGAGGATGGTGTCGGGCTCACAGGAGAACCAGTTTGCGCTGGACGGTCTTGTCCCGCCGGCATAAACTCATCGTGACGGGGGAGGCGGAACCGGCGACTACGGCGGAGTAAGGATGGTGTAAATTGGGATGGGGTATGGATAAGGGGTAGATCGTATAATAATTATTTATCTCGGGCTAGTAGTGGTCTGTGGATGATCCCGGGCTGATGGAGAACGACGGCTGGGAATAAATAGTATGCGGAAGAGCGGACGGACGTACGGGACGCGAATGGGACCGATGGTAGAGGGCAAGCAAGAACAATAAATAGTTATGTATATAAGAAAAGGTTAGGTAAAGGGAAGTATGATATCGAGATGTGTATTGAGAATGAATGGTTGACGGGGAGGAGATAAATGCCAAATGAGTGCCGAGAAGAGAACAAGCAAGCGCGGGCTGATGACATCGCTATCTCAGCCTCCGGGCAGAAGATTTTCGCCACTAGTAATGCCTGGAAATCCCTGGCCGCTAGGTAGCATACAGTTAAAGCCCCCGCCTAATCTCAGCTAGGGCAGGCCCCAGCTCGGCCGCCGCCAGCTTTGTGAGCAACCGTCCTCCCCCCGAAACAACTTAGGGCAAGCCACTAATTTCAGGTATCTCTCCGGGGACGGCCAGCATCGCTCAACCATGGCAGCACCAGAGCCTGGAATGCTTCGATCATGAGTAAGATCTGAAATTTGGACGTCACAGGAATGTGCGAAATAATTTTATTCTAGTGATGAGCCTTCTACGAACTACGTCAGTGGAATTGATACAAATCTATTTGTACATACATACATACATGTACATGTACAACTTAGACAAAAGCTGCTTCGTTGACATAGTCGAGTACAAGAGGAAAAATGCAACACATATTGGACAGAAAGGTAAAGAAGAAGGTTCGTTGTGCCACTATTTATTTGTTGTTATTTAACTATACCCACGCGAGCCAGGCGAGACCGGTATCTATTTTAATAAAAGTGGATGGATGATGTGAAGAAGACATGGATAGCCCCGGCATCCCTAGTAAGGCAGCAGGAGCGAATGCCACCAGTAGCCGGTCTTGAAAAATACGAAATTGAAATTAAGGTATGTACGGTGCCCACAATAAGAAAATGTCCACCCAGACGTTTAAAATGCACCCCTGTCCTTATCCATGTGTTATATCCGACCTTTTCCCAGTTGAAGAACAGTTCGCCAAATACCTGGCGTACGTCAAAGACGGGGAAAGTAAGAGTAATGGAGAGGCAATGTAAATGGAATAGCCAAAGAATGGTCAAAAGGTCAACGAAGTGGATATCTCATGGTCTATTAATGCATCCGATGTAAAGCGCCAGCCCAGCAAAGCAAATTCCATTCATGTCATTATCATCATAAAACCAAACAAGGCCACATAAATATCCTAGAAAGCCTCCTGCTCTTTCTCGATATTCCTCCTGCCCCGTCGGAGCCTATCCGCAAGATCGATTTCTCCAGCACGCCGATTCAACCCACTCACGAACCGTCCCTTACCACCATACTTGCTCGACTGAGCCCGAGCCGCCTCCTCTGCCTCGCGCTCCTCCCGTTCCCGTTCCTCCGCGGCAGCTAGACGTGTGGCACGAGCTTGGTCTAGCTCGTTCGCGCTTTGTTGCATAGCTGCTAGCCTGGCCATGCGTTCTTCATCATTTGTAGAGGTAGTTGCGGTTGTAGCTG
>LDEV01000525.1:0-28305 GCA_001014755.1 Blastomyces silverae | reverse complement strand
GCCAACTCTGTCTCTTCGAGCGTGGTGACTCCTCTCGAGGTCGGTAGGGCGAACGTTCCCGCGAACGGTCACCAGGGCGCGGAGAGTATGACCGTCGTCTTTGGTAGGGAGATGGTGAACGCCTTGATCTATGGTGACGAGGGGGCGGACTTCGCGATCGCGATGGCGATCTGAGCGGGCTGCCTGATCGGTGCCTCCGATGGCGGCTTCGTCTGTCTTCCTCCTCGTCATGTCTCCTGGACCTGTGTCTGTCGCTTTTACCGTCATACCGCCGTGATCTATGCCTTGAACTTCGCTCCTCTTTTTCATCGTCCCTATGCCGATGTTTCCGATGCTTTCGACTTTTTTCTGACGGCTGTGTAGTATCAACACCTGCAGCCTTGAGTAGCTGCTTCCTTCTCACGGGATCGTTCATCATCGCCTCGTAGGCGGCTTGTTCTTGCTTCTTTATAGCAAGCATCGGGTCTTCTCGTATTTTTGCAGCAGTATCCCTCGCGGTATTCGCGTTCTGAAGCGCCATAAATGAGTCCTCCGTGGAGGATTTTTGTAGTTTAGAATTTTCTGAGCCTTTGATCAGATCATCGATGCGGCGTTTGCCCAGCAGATATCCTTCCATTTCCTCCGTTGTGCCTGTTTGTCCCGCTGCTGGCCCCGAGTACATCCAATCCACGCGGTTTAGTCGTTTCTTTCCGCCTGCAGCTTCTTGCATTTCCTGTAACTCCTGGATCTGTCTCTCCTCCTGCCGCTCCTTCATCATCTGCTCGATCCGCTTGCGCTCTTCGAGCGCTTTCTTTTGTTCAATCCATACCCGCTCCTGGTTCTTCTGAAGCACGGGATGCCAGGACTTTTTAAGGTTGAGATCGCCTCCCATTTTGGCGCTGTGTAGGAATGCGAATATATGGTGTAAAAATCCACTTGACCAGATGGCGAGTTGGTCGTTCGAAGAGGGATGGATTTACTTCCCCGTAAAATAATCGACGCGGCGGCGAAATAGGTATGAGCCGCGCTAGTCCCGAAACAAAATAGCGTCTTGGCAATAGCTCATCCACTCCGCCTGTTGGTGATGCCTTCATACGCATGTTTGGGTGTAGATAGTTATCCTGAACACTATACAACACATAACTTGGCCAGTGGACATCTCTTCCTACATCACCAGCTTAGAAAATCTTGACTGTTGCTCCTATACCCCGGCAATCCGAATTCTCCTGCGGAAAAGCCTGTGATCTCATCTCCAGCTAACACGGGCCTTGTGGGGTACACCCTCATATCCCTTTACGATGTCGGATGACGATTTTATGCAGGACTCCGACCAGGAGGAGTACGTTGTTATCTATCTCGTCGCCAGCTTCCTGCTGCAGCTACTAACCATTTTAATATAGATATGACTTCGAGTATGAGGACGCCGATGACGATGAGGCTGGTGATATCGGGATCGAGAATAAATACTATAATGCGAAGCAGATTAAAGCGGAGAACCCAGAAGAAGCCATTGATGAATTTTTAGAAGTACCCGCCCTAGAAGAGGAGAAAGGCGACTGGTACGCTTGCCTTGGTATGAATTTTTGAAATCGGAAGGGAGCTCCGCTGACAGCAAAACTCCTTGCCCATCTAAAGGGGATTTAGAGGTTTAAAGCAGGCGATAAAACTAGAATTTAAACTTGGTCGATACGAGGATGTGAGTGTCGATTATGCCCTCTATCTTGAAGCTGTGCGGATGATTTAACTTATCGCAAATGCATATAGGCCGTTGAACATTACCGCGAGCTGCTCACCTACATTAAATCCGCCGTCACGCGAAACTACTCCGAGAAATCGATCAATAACATGTTGGATTACATTGAAAAGGGATCTGATGATGCAAATGCGTACCACTGCATGGAGAAATTTTACTCTCTAACGCTCGACTCTTTCCAGAATACCAACAATGAACGGCTTTGGCTGAAGACTAATATCAAGCTAGCGAGACTGTGGCTTGATCGCAGAGAGTACGGCCTGCTAAGCAAGAAAGTAAAGGAGCTCCATCGAGCGTGTCAGCGGGAGGATGGAACAGATGATCCAGCTAAGGGGACATATTCACTGGAAGTCTATGCTCTGGAAATCCAGATGTATGCTGATACGAAGAACAACAAACGATTAAAAGCTCTTTATCAGAGGGCACTCACCGTGCGATCCGCTGTCCCACACCCGAAAATCATGGGAATAATTCGCGAATGCGGCGGGAAAATGCACATGAGCGAAGAAAATTGGAAGGAGGCACAGAGTGATTTCTTCGAATCGTTCCGGAACTACGATGAAGCGGGCTCAATGCAGAGGATCCAGGTCCTAAAGTATCTTGTCTTGACGACCATGTTAATGAAGTCCAATATCAACCCCTTTGACTCCCAAGAGACCAAACCATACAAATCAGATCCGCGGATATCTGCCATGACTGACCTAGTCGACGCCTTCCAGCGCGACGACATCCACGCTTACGAAGCAATCCTCCGGAATAACCCAGACGTCCTCTCAGATCCCTTCATAGCCGAGAACATCGACGAAGTAAGCCGCAACATGCGCACCAAAGCTGTCCTGAAATTAATAGCTCCCTATACTCGCTTCAGCCTCGCATTCATCTCCAAACAAATCAAGATCTCCATTCCTGAAGTCCAGGATATCCTCAGCTTCCTAATCCTTGACCAGAAGATCCCAGATGCGAAAATCGACCAGGAAACCGGTGCCGTTGTCATCAATCGTCCTGACGACCATGAACGATTACAAGCTCTGGACACTTGGACATCCCAGCTAAATTCTCTATGGCAGAGTGTTCTGACAAATGCAGACGGGTTTAGAGTCGAGGATACTGCTCGTCTTCATGCGTCCTTGATGAGTAGCGGCAGCGGGTATGGGCAGTTGGGCCTTGCGGGAGATGTGTTGCCCTCCCCAGAATTCCGAAAATTGGGCGCTGGTAGGGCGAAACGGGATTGGAAAGGGAAGTCAGGAATTGCAAAGGCGTTTTCACGAGCTCTATAATGCCATTTTTACCTAATGACCCTGTCTTAACCTTTGTGTGTTTTTATTCATTATGTATCTGGGGTTCTCTTATTGCACTTTGTTGGCAACGTAAAAATTCGACCGCTGGCGATTGTTGCATTCTGCCACTCTGATATAGGCATTAGAAACGTAGAAACGATGATAAGGTCGTGTTTAGCTGCAGCGACCAAGAGAAATGAGAGCTTCCAAGGTTCATGCTAGCCTCTTTGCAACAGGGGAGAAGCGGGTGCAAGTGCAATCCAACACAATGGCCTTTGCCCCTCTATCCTAATATCCTGATCCTGCGGACTCAATAAACTCATCGGGGCAAATAAATATCTGCGAAATATTACATGAACCCCTCGTGCCTTTCAAAGGAGATGTCTTCCTATGCATTGGAACTACGCAGCAAGGAGCTGTTTATGACCCGCTGCCCCCAGCTCGAATGCCGTTGACTGCGACTCTTAATATCCCCAAAGCCCGACAATCCATATATGATGAAAACCAAACTAGATCTCGTTCGTATACGGCTCAAAATACCAGTTCTTAATTCTCGAAGAATATAATGAGCCTAACCATAACGCAATTTCTGTCCAACGAGTAAACATACATCAAACGGTATTTGTATAATCGCACCGTCACTCTGTCAAGTTACCCCTTCTGCTATCCTGCGTAAGTAATCTATTGATAGCATGCAAAGTATACACACCTCTAGAACCCATTTTTTCAGTAAACGATACAGTACAGGGTGGTGAACAGTGGAGCAGTCGATAAATAGTAGGCCTGCGCTCTCCTCAGCTTTGCACCCCAGAAAACAAGTTCGTATTTAGAAAAAGCAACCATCTGCGCCAGTCACAGCCAGGTGTGGAAGGTCGGTCCGACCCAAGTACTGTTCCGATTAGCTGTCGAGTGTCAAGTGTCACCTCCCTGCCCGATGATCTTCCACTTTGCATGTACGCGGACTGAGGGGAACCGGAGTAGGTCTCTTGATCATCAAATCCCACTCAAGCACGGGCAACGAGGAAGTGCAAACTGAGATAGAGCCGCATAGCACACTCTATCATAGTAGCTGGTAGGGCAATACGCTGATAGAAAAGCGTGGTGGCTGGATGATGAAGAAAGTTGTTGAAAAGGGGTAGCCATAGGCACTTACCGTCAGACTTATACTCTGTACTTCGAGGCCGATCGATTTTCAGAGAACAGTGTTTCGCTTAGACGTCAATGGAAGTTGGGGATTTCTCAGCCAAGTTCTGTCTGTGTGGACATGCACAATGCATGCACTGTCTGTAGACCTCCTTTCCGCGTTTCATTTGTTGCAAGCTGGTAACTAGCGCTAGCAGGCACCGAATAGCAGGACTCGGAAAAAGGGATCAGGGAAAAAAAGAAAGAGAAAATTTTCAATGGTATTGGTCGAGGAGTTGCTATTTTGTTCGCAATAATCATCGAATAAAAAACAATATCATCCCCACACATCGCCAGTCGAGATTCCAATAATGGTGGTTCTCTGGTCCAGCCATGTCCATTTTATCTCGTATTATTTTCACGCAACCGCGCATAGGCATGCATGCACAGTGCAGCTCTCATTGGAAACCGAAGATCTATCAAACCCATCAATCAAGAAGGGGATAGTTTCTGATATTGGTCGGGCCGGGTACCAAACCTTTGGTAAGTCCGCTCCCGAGCGGAATACCGAGTAAGTCCGAATTTCAATAGGTAAACCGTCCAGTGGAAGGAGATGCCGCATTTTTTCTTTTGTTGTCCTCTTTTTTGAGGGAGTTTTCTGTTTCCTTGGCTTATCGTGTGTTGGTCAACAGGGACGTCCATTTTGTCTCTGAATGGGTGCAGCACTAATACATCGAGAGCGTATAGGTGAATTCTCTCTACCTCTTCAATTTCACAATTCTTGAATTGTGTCCTAAGTTCTTCGCAAGAGTGTCACGGCTATTCCCAAGCCTGTTCCAGTTCCCTGAAGGGTGCAGAACAATGGTCTGTTCAAGAAGTCTTCTGAAGTGCCCCGTGTGTGCTGCAGGGTGTGCGGGGTCCTGAGGAAACCCTAGATGCAGATCATGGCGATCATGTAAAGACGGGTAACTGACCGGCTGGATATAGTTAACTCCGACGAGGCATGGGCAAGCTACTTCCATTTCATACTTATCTCTCCTCTTGGTTGCTGAACTAGATATTGAGGACGATGGGCAACTGCGGTTCACCGAAATAAACAGCGTACCGTATGTTCACTTTCCAGTGATCAACTGTCATGGTAGGGTAGATTAACGGAATAGATATCAGTAGATCTGCCAGAGAGCTACTTAAAAGAGCTCAAGGAGCATCTCTGAGAAGTCCGGTTGACTTGGCTGTATTCTTCAGAAGACATCATAGCGGCTTTGAGAGTCAAAATTGGATCTCAAACACTTGAGCTAGGATCCATACCCTAGGCAATAACATTTGGCAAAAAACGATTGGCGTTTCCCTCATTTGGAGTATATGTAAATGTTCTTTTCTCTCGCTTTTTCGGCTTGCTGAACCACTTTGACTGGATGACGTTGCCACCGCAGCAGATCACCAATTTTCCAGATTTCACCTAGGACCCGATGACACAAAAGTATTCCTGCTCGCAGACAAGAAGCGACTGCGAAGAACCCTGTAGGATCATCAGACAACAAACAAAATAATTATCTGGAAAATCAGTAAAAGTTTAGATAGGAAAAGCAGGAATCATTGAAATAGGACACAATAGGGTGCCGGTGTTTCCTCAACGTGACTTAGTGTTCAGCAGGCGGTAGTCATTGATTCTAATGCTATGAGATACACTTGTAGAATGACTATCGGACCCTGCATATAGATTGGGGTGGATTGTGATTAACAAGTGCTCATTATTCCCATCGTAGGTACTGCGGGTTCGTAAGGAGCGGTCTCCCGGACAATGTACCCGATCACAGGCTCTCGGGAGAGATCGAATCGAAAACAATGCCAATTAATTGGGAAGTAGTCGGATTTTCCATATGTACAGTACCCAGAAGACGTTCAATGCCCGTATATTTGCGGTTTGGGAAACAACAGAGAATATACGTCCGGGTCAGACGCTGTTATCCTTCATAATGTCAACCCGACCAGCACAATGCGAAGTGGATGATCAGCTCGGTATTTTAAACCTCGAATCTGCTTTTGGTTCCCTTCCGCACGATTAGTCAAAGATTTGAGGCCTAGGCGGCCACGGAGGTTAACCAGCTTAAAAATATGGTCCTCTTTGGGAACTAGTTTTTGTGAAGTAGAACTGCTTGTTGTTGTCAGCCGATGAGCAAAGCGTGTATATTCGACATTGGGTATTCCATGCTCTGTAAGTTAACAATAATAAATACGATAGACCGCACGCCCACCTGAAGGTTCTCGAAGCATTATTGTTTTTTTCGGGCCACACAGCGATATCTCACAGCAGGTTTAAAGTCAAACTCACAAGCCCTCTTATAAAATATCCCTTTTTCTTCGCCAATGGCAAGACATACCCCAATTTTGTGGCCGAACTAGAAGATAAAAGAAAAAGATGCTCGACCAGTGGAGGGACAAGAAAAAGGAATCTCCAACTTTGATCACACCCGCAGAAATATGATAGGTTGGTGCCCAAGCAATCAATCGGTGACCCAAATGTATTCTTGGCGCGACAAGTGGTGATAGGGGCGGGAAAGTTCCGCTCCGCTAGATTCATTGTATTTCTCTTTTTTCTCTTTCCGTCACATTGAGGTAACTATCGATTTCGGACAACTTTGTACTCTTATCACAAGGACACACGTTGTCCTATTTCTTCTAGATTTGACTAATTGCTTGGTCTAGCGGGAGGACATTTCGTGATATGCAAGGTGATTTTCTGCGTGCGGGACACGTTCGAATTCTTATGGGCCACCTGTGATCCGAAGAACGATAGTTCTCCATTATGACGTCAAGTGTTGCGAAAAGCAACGGGAGGTGGAGTTGATATGCCAAGATCGCAAACCCGAAATTCGATATGTGAGGCTGTGGAATGCCAGGACTTCAGACCATTCAAGCCTTAATGAAAGAGAGTGGTCAAGTGAGCTTCCTCCATTTTATCCGATTGTGTTGGCAAAAGTTGCCGCTCATCAGAAACAGGGCATAGAAGGATCTCCAACGGAGTGGGGGCAGCACTCACACGCGCCATTTCTTGGCCGTGGGCTTAGGAAAATGTAAACCCCTAGCTCTGCGAAAGGGGAAAGAAAATATACACAAAAATGGCGATATGTATGGTTCCGGTTCGACTGCGCACAATTTCCCCAACTGTGTTTGCTATATGCGAGCCGCGTGGCTGCTTCATTCAATCAAGCCTGACCAGTTTCTTGGTTTCTGTGAATATCCGTGACCAATCCACGGTTGAGGGAAGAGTAATGAAGGACAGCGGGAGCCGGTCCTTTTGGGGGTACAATCGCTCCATTATAAAATTGTCGATGCAATGAGTGAATGGAATTGAATTTTTAGCAAAATGCTGTAACGTAAAATATTCAATTGATTGTGATGCGTGTTATGACAATTCCTCTTAAGAGGGCTTCGAATGAAGTGATACCTCTGCCTATTTTATCGATGACTGGCACGTAACTAATAATAGATTGCTAAGCTGTTAATCTAGGTGTAGCAACGTCGAAAGGCAAGAGGTTAGCGCGAAAGTGAGCTGCCAAACAAATGATAGCTAGATATGTTAAGCTAACCTTAGAAGTAGCCGGTACGAGCGAGGGGGCTTTGATAGTTGACGAACGATGGAGCAGGAGCAGCCCTCAATCGACGACATTTTCAACAAAGGATCTGTGGAGGATCGACATGACAAAGTCTAAACGGCCTGATACGTGCAGCTCGCCAATCTGACATATCGAATCCGTGCCCACGGGTCAATACTGGCTCTTAGGTTATGAGCGTCTTTACGGACGTAGCGGACACCGAGACGTTCAGAAGCAATGATGTATCTCCGGGCATTTGGCCAGGCCTGGCTGCAACAATTGGGATGAACGAACAAAAATGAATATACGGATGTGAGAAGCATGCAAGTATGAGAACCTACCCCAATGCTCTGGCTTGGCCTTTAAAACATAGAGGTTGAGCGCATGCCATCCCAGGCAAGGACTGTAACGTACATGTACATGTACATGTACAAACAAGAACAGAACCAAGCGCTGGAAGAATCGCTGCCCAAAAGCAATTGCACGCCCCCTAATTCGGAGGTTGCTCCTGTTCCTGTTTCCGCCGCGAATAAATGCGCGCTTGTTTGGCTGGAGCAACCCCGCGACTGGCTCAAATGCCTCCATCGGCCGCCAAGTAGTCAGGTGAGTTGAGCTTCCTTTGCAATGTACTGTACCACACCGGACAGATTGCAAGGGAATTTGTGGACGGCTCTTGTGTATGCGCAGGCTTGGCTTGTTTCATGCACTTTTGCTTTGAGATGGTCGAACAATATTTCTGGCAGGCGCTGACAATGTCGAAATAGACGGATAGCATCGACTTTTCGTTTTCTCTTTCTTTTCTTTTCTTTTTCTTCTTTTTTTTTCCAAGTACATGTACGGAGTATATCCTCTCATGATAAAGTTTGTGGGGATCGCCTGGAAAGAGCTCTAGACACTGGGTACAACTGGGCTTAGTCTTTTTTCTTTTCTTTTGGATGTCCGATTTGTACGGAGTACATTCTTGAAACTGTTGTGAATATCCGCGCCCATGGCTGGTCGAACAGCATGAGGGCAACTGGTAGTCCCAACCGCCCCTGAGTAACCTACCTCCCGCGCAGATTTATGCTTGTGCTGGCTTGACGATGGAAAGGTGTCTTGGCAACACTCCATGGCTGCGCCATAGCCATTGTCTTGGTTGCTGCTACTCGAATTGATTCGTGCTTCACCGGATTTTCGCTGCATGTGCGTGCTCGCCTTGCATCGTACATATACATGTCAATCCCACAGCCAATGGCCGTTTGTGAGTGAACCAAATTGTGTCGATTCGCCTCTCAAAAACAGCAGTCGAGGACAGTTCGCTCGCTCCCGGGATTTGCGCCATAATTCATCATCCCGTTTCAGCCAATATGCGACAGCTGAGCATAGACCAGTGCAGTTGGTGGGAGTTGGCTCGTTTGTTCCATTCCCCCCCCCTCCCCCCCCGCCTGTCAGAGCGCCGTATTGCTAGCCCCAAACCTTTTTCCAGTACCAGTTTTGCTTCTTCCTGTAGCGAACCGTGGTAAGCCGGTAGCCATTAGTCCCCGAAGCGCAGCATGACGGACGGCATTGGAGGGGATATTCTTTGCGGTGATTATTGAATGGGGGATGTGAGGAGAATGTGAGGAGAAAGTGAGCGTTCTGTATGTCTGTCCCGCCTTCCGCGGGTTGCTGAATAAGCCGCGCTTCGGGATCTCGCCGGTTGAACCTCAACTCACGCCCAAAGATTCAAGCGAGTTCGCAACTTCTCAACAACGACCCTTCGACCTTCGTGCAAACGATCTCTTGCTTCAATGCTGGTTCTGGCCTGCCACTAAGCCATGCAGGTCCTATTCGTTGCCGCTGTCTGATCACTCCTGTTCCAAAAAAGATCCCGTCCCGAAGCCATGGCAATACTCTGAATCTGGGTAGGAAAGTTGATACCGCTTCACTAGACACGAGGGGCTTCTGCTAGCTATTGTCCAGCTCCGCCAGGTTGGCGCTCAATACCATCATACATAAACGGGCCCTTCTCCCTCGTCATAATATTAAGACAGAACAAGCTCCCGCTGCTGTCAATCGACGTGAGTCTTTTGGATCTTTTTTTCTTGCTTCTTCTTCTTCTTCTTCGTCTGCTGCTGCTGTTGTCAACTTTGCTGTATCTTTACGCATTGACTTGTGTTTTCCAAATGTATTTTAGTCATTATCTTATTTGACTCCATTTAATTTTTAATCGCTTTCTGTTTCCTTTGTGTTCTTTCTCCGAAAATTGTGGCCATCTGCCGCCTGTGGAGTTCCGTTTCCCCAGGTAGAAGCACCAAGGGAGCGCGAAGAAACATCGATTACCCAGGCTCTTTTCTTTCTTTCTTTCTTTTTTTTTTCTTCTCCCAACATGCAGTCCCAGCCAGTTGCGCCGGCCTCATCCAGCCTTGCTTACCGTCAGCTTTACCCTTCCTCAGAATCTGCGCAAGCAGCATATCACCACCAAACATATCGGACAACTCCTATATACCGAAATATATTTCGCGCCTCATATCTAGACAATTTCCACCAAGCACCGCACTACAACGTGACTATGGGCACCATCCCCCCATCAAGTAACGTGGCAGACCCGGATCATATGGCTGAGTTCCAAAAGCTTTCCAATCATTATGAGCCGCATCTACAGGTCAGGAACGCCGCATAGCCTTTTTTAAACCTAATAGCTAATCGGCTGGCACAGGGACCTTTAGTGGGCCCGAAGCAATCGAGCAGTATGATAACGTCCGAATACGCAAACGCGGACCCTATATACGTCGCAAAGACCACTGTATGTTTCTTGGAAATATTGCTCATGACCTACGGGGGATAGGGTATATCTTGAAGAACGTAGGGCTGACCAAGGGTAATTAGGCGCTTTCTCATACTCATTCTCATTATCGTATAATGAAAGGAGATGGAAATTGCGGGTGGAGAGGTGAGCGACTCAAACGGCCCTTCTTAGGCATCTTGTGCTTCCGAGACTTATACCGCGATAGCTGTTGCCTTCGGATATTTTGAGACGTTATTCAACCTACGCGATACTGCAAAACTAGAACGGGAGTTGGCGCGGATCAAATCCTTGAACGACTCACTGGACTCTATTGGATGCCAAAAGTACATTTACGAGATGTTCGTTGAAGTCACGGAGGATGTCTTTGGCCAAATATTGGGAGCGATTGCGGAAGGATCCTATGACGATAGTTTCCTCCTTGACGCATTTAATGATGAATCCCAATCCTCCGCTATCATCACACATTTTAGGGTGAGATGAAACGAATCCCAATCTCTATATATATTGTGAACATTTGGCTTAACAAATTACTACTGACTAGTTAATGACGAGTGCCTGGATGAAAAAAAATCCCGACCGCTATGCAGGCTTCCTTAGGACGACTGTTGATGACTATCGCACAAAGACAATCGAACCCGGTAAAACCGAAATCGATGAAATAGGCATTCACGGGCTGTTCGACGGAGTCATTGAGGGGTCTGGGTTTGCTATCGAGATTCTCTACCTTGATAGGAGCGAAGGAACAGAAGTCACCCCGCATTTGCTCTCGCCCGATAACCCCATCGCAACGATTAGGCTTCTTTATCGCCCGTAAGAACTTCATTCTGTGTCGCTCCGTATCTTGAAATAACAGATAGCTGAAATACTCCATAGTGGTCACTACGATCTCCTATATCAAACCAACCAGGCAATTCACAACCAAGGGATTACATCGGTTAACTTCCAATATGCCATGAGCTCTGACTATATGCCCTGGTTTTCGAGTGCCTTGCCGTTTGATCTGAACCCAGTTTTGATGTCCATCCCGAGCCTTCCGCTCGATACCACCAGTATTTCATCACCAATGCCCTCTAGCCAGCCATACGCATTTCCCGAAAGGCAAATTAATTCCAATATTCCACCTCAAATGATTCCCCAGTCTCCGCCAGCCCCGGCACAACCTTCTCCAATTTCGAGCTTTCCTGTCAGCCCAGATTCCACGCCGGATAAATCTACGGAGCTCCAGATCAGGATGAATCCACTAGTGTGCGAGCCAATGAATACGCTTCCGCTGCCCTCTGTACCTTTTAGCAAGTAAGTAAATCCTTGCGAATCGTCGTGCACGATTGATACTACGTTCTCAAGATTACACTCTTGTGTGATACTGACCACCCCTGTAGCTCTCCCAGTAATCTTGCACACTTCCACCATCCCGATTTCCAACCTTCCCAATGGGACCCGAACGAGGAATATAAGTAACAAACTGGAAGTGCTATCTCTGCTCATGTGGGAATAGCTTTGGCATGATGAGAAACGACCCTTTGCATCATATTACCCACCCTAGAACCTTTGTCCTGTTTTCAAACTTATTTCACGCTGTCTTTTAAACTTCAGCGATATGGCGTTCCTATGGGGGAGGGCACGAGTTGAAGTTCCAATTCCTTCAGAGTCTTTGTTTATCTTTCGATCCTATCCGCTTGCCCGAAGAGCTTATGACATGTTATTAGCGCCCGTGTTGCATTTTCTTAGTGTCATACCTACATGCGGTTGATAACGCCTGTTTTTAAAAAGCAGTTTAGCATTTGAATTCGACCCGTTCATCTACCCAACCTTAGAGGTTAGTGGAGGAATACAACAAAAATGTGTTAATTGTATTGGACTTTCTGATATGCTTTTCCAATAGTGTTAGCTTTGCTTCTCAAACCTAGGTATGATTGATTCTTCTATCCATTTCGCGAGGGCTCTTCCGTGACATCCCCAAGCGGAGATTTCCCGGCCATGGAGAATAAAAGCAGTGCAGCATGATTACTAACACTGCCCGTGAGATTTTGCCGCGTCCAGTGTATTTCATTACCTGCATGTTCGTCAAGCTCTTGCCTGGCTTTCCTGGTGCTTACTCCGTACTATGGCAATGGTTCAGGGTATTTTGACTCTTAAATCATCATTTTCGCGGTCAAATTGGACGACCGAAAGGAGTTATAAATTGACTATACTACCCAGAGCAATATCCCCTTTTTATTCCACCAAAAGCACAACAGATCAGTACATTTTCTCTTCCAAGGGCTCAATATCCAAAGTACCCGAAATATATCGAACATACCACTAAACAATCTCAAAGCAGTCGATTCACTCATCAAGGAAGATAGAAAATAAAGCGAAAGATTTTAGAAAACATAAGAGGAGCGAAGAATCGAAAAAATAAACATAA
Source organism: Blastomyces silverae (assembly GCA_001014755.1). NCBI lineage: Eukaryota > Fungi > Ascomycota > Eurotiomycetes > Onygenales > Ajellomycetaceae > Blastomyces > Blastomyces silverae. Next base: position 15,404 of record LDEV01000525.1, on the reverse strand, counting down.
AATAAAAAATCCAAGAACAGCAAACTATACATTCACCCCCGCCGGTTCCCCTGACGAATTCTGCGGATAAGGCTATGTCAGCCCTACATGATCGGTACCTGAATTGTTCGGGAGCGTTGTTGACGCAGAAAGAGACGACATCCGCCGCCTGTGATGGAGACCGAGAACTTCACTCTTTAAACTCCGCATATCCTGCAGACCCTTGTCGAACAAGGTCGAGTCGGAGAACAGAGCGATACCAGGATGCAATATCGTTCTTCTACGAGGTTTTGGCTTGCCATCTTTGTCGCCGCCTTCGTCCTTAGTGTCGAATTCCCCGATGATTTGTGGAAATATCACGTAGGATTCGGCTCTTCGGTTGATTACTGGTAATGGGAGCGTGCTGTAGGTTGGGCTTCCGGGCCCATTACTGCCACTGCCACTTCCGTTTCTATTGCCAATGGTGCCGTTGGTCCCGTTGCCGGTGAATGAGAAGTCTGGTAGCATTGAACCCTCGTCAACCGTCCATTCTTTCCACGAACCGTCATTATTTAGGCCAGGCGCTCTGTTGAATGTTATCGTGCATCGATCATTACGTCGCAGGGACCAGATATTCAGCGCGGCTTTGATAATTTCCGCAAACTGCTCTCGAACATCTATGTTGGTTTGTTCATCCTTGCCAATAAGCGGTTCCAGCATGCCAACCGCTGCTTCCACCAATTGCGATATGATCTTCTTGATATCAGAAAACTGGGGCAGCTTGTCGAGTGCCCTGACGGTTATTCCTCTCCATACTTTTTCATCATCCGGGCTCAAGGCGGCAGATATGGCATTCAAGATGGCCTCGTCGTGTTTGTCACTGTCGTTGGTGTTGCAGCCGACAAGCAACTTGTTCTCGAATATCGCATCCAGCTGCCCCGAGATAAAGTTCTGCACGCCAGCCTTTCGCAAAGATGTGGCCACGGCAGTATGGGAAGAGGAGGTATAATCGAATATACCACTCGCTTGTCTAAGTTTACCTAAGTTTCCCAGTGGTTCAAGGACCTACGCACGGGGCAGAGCAAATTAGTGCAAGTTTGGAACTGCGCATGCTGCGTGGTAAACATACCAATTCAATGTCCTGAGGGACATTCTCAAACCTCATGGCGAAAGCCTCAGTAAGCTGGTACAAATTCTGGACCGATTTTTCACTGTTCAGATGTGTTAGCCACGGAAAAAGAAGAAAAAAAAGGTTTCCCATAACCATCTACCCGCACAGTATAATAGCAGAGGGATATAGACTTACTACTCAACAAACGGCGTTGCAGAAACCGCCGTTTCAGCGCTCAGCGTACGCAATTTCTCCTGGAGCGAGGCCACCTTCTCTTTCAGTTCTTCGTTCCTCTCCTCCAAGGTGTCTCGATACACAGTCAACCTGTTCACTTCGATGTTGAGCTCCTTATTCAATCTGACGGCATCATCCTTCTCCTTTTCCAGCTTCCGTTTCGCCGACTCAACGCGGCTCTCCGCAGCCTTCGCTCTTCCCTCGTATTCTTCTGTGACTTTCCTCTTCTCCTTTTCGAGGACGTCTTTGTTTTGCTTCTCGAGTTTGGCCTCCTTATCGCGATACTTCTTTTCTGCCGCTTGGCGACCTTGTTCTAGCTTAGTCTTCTCCTTGACAACGGCCTCCTTCTCCTGTACAACTGATCGCTCCTGTTCTTTCAATTTCTTGTTTTCCGCTTCAAGCTTCCGGATCACCGTGTCCTTATCTTGTTTGATTTCTTCAATTTTCTCATTTTTGACAGCAGTAATTGTATCGACCGCGTTTTTGAGCTTCTTGATTTCATCCACTCTCTCGAGTTCAGGTGCAGTCGCCGTTTTAATACCCTGGATTCTGTCTTGGATTTCTGGTATTCCTAGGAAGCGGAAAGCATCGAAAATTACATGCACCGAATTGAGAATCGCAAATGTCTCATCTTCGGTATTGTTATCTCCCGCAATCGTCTTGCCGCGGGCATGGTTGCCTACTTTCTCCGCAAACAGCTAGAGAGGGTGGGAAGGTTTTGCATTTAAAGTCAGCACGCCCGTCTCAATGATATCTGGCCTGTCCTCCTCTTACTATGCTACGGAACCAAAATTAGCGGTGTTTATTCACTGCATCTGCATACCTTCAAGTCCTGTTTTGAATTCATAGCGTATCGGCTGGTATCACTTCCGCTGCTGGTATGTCGACGCCGCAGCCGATCTAAAGCCTTGTTAACAGCGTAGTGTGTAGGCGATATGGTACGCTTGTCTTTTATAGAAAAGATATGGTTTGGGGACTTTCTGCCCATGGATAACGGATGTTTCTTCTGTACCATCAAAAGGTGTGGAAGGGAAGGGTCTCTTCTAGCCCTTATAATGAAGCAAAGAAGAGGGGCAGTAGACTGAATATACAAAATTCTATCAACTCCACGAAGAGGCCAGCAGCTGCAGTTATATATACACATATTTCTGTACTGTACATGTACATACATATATATCTATCACCCTTCCCAACTTTTCCACCCCCTCTCTAATCATCTTATCACGGCGAACTCATCAGCCGCACTCACTTCAAACTGAGGCCTCCAGCTTCTTTCCCACCCCCCTTCCACCCGCTGATCAAATGAACCTCCATTCTTTATATGATATGCCAGAATTCGGACAAATGCATGCAAAAACCTGCAGCAAGGCTGCATGGGAAAGGCTCTCGATCCACCCGTAGCTGTCAACGTGGTGTTCTGCGTCGGGCGCATGGGCCCTTCCACTCTTATTCCCTCTTCCGTTCATTGCCTGGGGGGAAAGGGGGGGGGTAGTGCATCTTGTATTGGATAGTTCTTTACCGCGTAGCCCCTCCGCGGGTGCCGGCGCGGGGTGAGAGCCTTTGCTTTGATCAATCACCTTTCGCGTGGCAGGGAGGAAGGGAGAAGGTCTCGAACCCTTGGATTTCAAGCCGAACTGGATGTAGGCGGGCCAGGCGCTGATGCCAATGCCAACCAACAGACGATGAGGCATGAACGGGAAGTTAACTGGTTAACTGGCTCAATTGGCTAATCATGTAGGGGGCCATTGAAGGTTGGTATCCTCGTCGCAAGGAGTTTTTCTTTTTTTAGTCCTTGAACGCGCCCGATTCGGGACTGCTGCAGTCAGTCTCCAGGCATTGCTTCGAACCAAGGGATGACTCTTCGGGTTAAATAATCCAATTCACTTTTTTTTCCTTTTTCTTTCTTTTTTATTTTCACATGTTTCTAGAAACACAAACCGGTTCGCCAGCGGGATAGATAGCGCGAATGTTCATGGCCAATGGGTTGCAGATTTTATATTGATGGTCGGACTGTTAACTGTGACTAGTAGAAAGCTGCAATGGAGGACGGGAAATTGTCATTAGAGCGGAGGCAGACGAAAGCGACATTAAATTCCTCAAAAGGCCGTCCTGCTGATATGGGCATACAAATCAATTAACGGAGACACAGCTAAGACATTAGTTCTCACGGTGTAGAGAATATATATTCATGTCCGGTGTATTGAAGAGCAAAGTAGCCGCGGTGGCGGTCTTACTCCTCTCCCCTCAGGCTATATTCAATAGGAAGATATGTAACTATCAATTTACGTATAATAAGCACCAAATCTCGATTCCCATGCTCAACCAAACAGAATACAGATAGAATAATCAACGGAGAGAACAACACACAAGAATTCTTCCTCGATATTGTATACCTCCCCACTCAACTCTCCGCAACCTCACTAATAACAGCTGAGCAAAGCACACTCCCGGACCGACTATCAAAAACCAAAAACAAGAACGGCCTATCCACCTTCATCTCCACCGGAACCCTCGTGGGTGCTGCAGCACCAAAGACCCCAATGGTCGTCACAGCAGCTACCTCCGTCCCTTTTTCATTAACTTCTACAACTAAATCATGTTTGATGCTAGAGATATAAGCATATTTCGAAGGCGTCATGGGCGAGAAGTACGGGGATGGGTGGGAGACAGGCCGTAGACCCAGCTTGAAGAGGAGCTCGGAGAGATCGGCGCTCTGTTTTAGGGTGAAGCGGGGGAGAGTGAGGTGGAGGTATGTTCGTTTTACACAGACGGTGCGGAGGGTGGAAGGGAAGGTGGAGAAGTGAGAGAGGATGTCGAGGATGGGTTTTGCGCCGGGGATTTTGGGGAGGATTATGGCTGCGTTCCAGGCCGGTTTAATGGGGGAACCATTCGTATCGCCGTTATCATTGCCGAATATGGTCAAGCTTGTCGGGTTAGGATGGCTTGGGAGAAATGGTGATGGTTGGGGTTTATTCATGTTGTTATCCTTAGTCTGATACGGCAGCACACACATCTGCGCAACATTATCCTCCATATACAGAATATCAGAAGTCCGCTGCATCATGGAACAGTGCATCCCCGATCTCGTCACCCCACTCTTCGCCAACGCTTCTTCGTCAAAGCCAAAGAATGCACCCGGGTATGTTTTATAAGGGTCAAACGGGACGTCCCACTTCGCCTTGAAATACAAACTCGTCATCAGCTTAATATCCTGATCTGACATAGCTTCTTCCCCAACAACACTCCGAATCTTCCCCCGCGTACTCTCCCTCGCCCAAGCATTCATCGCGTGCACCTCCTGTGGCGCAATAGTCGCTTCAAACATCTGCTCCATTTGCTTCGCCCATAGCGGCTCAATCCCAATGGACTTCCCGGGCCATACGGAACTGCCGATGGCCAGTTCAACAGCACCACCATCTTTGGTAGGACAAGGCTTGCAGTACTTATCCAACCGCACAATATTCTGCACCGTGACTCCTAGCGCATCACTGCTAGCATCGAACCCGAGCACTTCGGCAAAGGCGTTCATATTTATGCCCTCCGAGCCAGCCGCGGCCATCATAAGGCAGCGGTAGATATTTGCTGCGGCGACGCCGTTGGAGCATTTCTTTTGGGTGAGCATGTATTGGGATTGGAGTCTGAAGCCGAACTGGTTGACGGTGTCGATGAAGCTGAGTGGAGCGAGATCGGGTCTAACATGCAGCTGTCGCGGGAGCGATGGGCCCCGACTGAGCGGCACTTCTGGATGGAGGCCTGGCTGATGAAACCACCCCCGTTGCTGGGGGGTGGTGGAGGCGATTGGATTTGTGTTTGGATTTGCCGTGTCGATGATCCCTGGGGATGGCACTGCATGGTGAAGTGAGAGAGGCGCCGGGATGAATGGGAAGGTATCGACAGCCCCTGGAATTGGTATCCGGATCTTGAGAAATGTATGCTTGTGATCGTGTGGGTTCAGTTCCTCACAGCTAGAGCACTATAGAGCGCGATGGAGGGATATCAAAGCATGGAACCCCCAAAAGTTAACCCTTGCATCAAGATATCCGAATGTATATTTATTCCCGGATATATCAAGACCAGGACGAGAGTGCGAGAAATTGTATGGTGGGTGTATGTATAAAATAAAATAGGGGTAAATTTGGTGGATCCAGTATGAAAACATTCAGGCGTCCGCTTACCAGGTCAAAGTCTATACAATTGATACATCTGAACCGGTGGCCAACGATAGGCACCATGCCGCAATTGTCACAGTTGATGCCATGGTGTGTCGCCGGTATTATCCTGCTGTTGACCATTATTTCTTTATTTGTCGCTTCTTGACTCCCTTGCGTAAGTTAGCGTGCTGTGGCACTGGAATTTCTAACGCAGCGAAACGTGTTGGGTGAAGTTGACAGTTTCCTGTCTAGCATTGATGGAATGGGATGAATGGGTCATACAGAAAGAATAACTATAGGACTTAGACTGAAGATAGCCAGGCTGTAACACCCGAATGAGAACTGTTGGCTTTTATATAGTAAAAACGTTGTCTCCGGCTGCCCCGCATCGTCAAAAACGAGGCTGGACTAGCTCAAGATGGCTTTATTTATGATACGGATCGATTATCATGATTCGCCGGGGTTGATCATAGCTGGAACAGTGCTGAATCCCTCCATCGTGGCATCAATGACAGCTGCGCAATGTGCATGGTTCTGAAGATGCTATACGCAGTTTAAATTGAAAGACGGTACAGTACCAATTGGGTTTTGAAAGGGAGTTTCAAACTTATGGCGAGGCATTTTTGAGGCCAGACGCTCTTGGAAGAAGAGTAGAATTATTTGTTTTTTTCAGACAGTATAACTACTGACTAATGAAGTAGATTACATTTTTTAAAGGAATTGAGAACAGATCAGGAAGCGGATTTATTTTCCAGCCCATGTTGATATCGCCCCAATAACAGGGTATATTTGTTTCAATTAGCAAAGGAAGAGTCAACTTATCCGCAAATATCCTCCAGACCCAGTGCCTCCATTGGCTGAGTTAATATGTGCGGCACTTTTATATCCACATCCGTGTACCTTTCTTTAGAAATATATTTGCATATCCCCTTTTCCCTAGCAATGCGATTCCGCTATGCATCCACCCATGTATTTGACCTATACTCCGCATCCATATTTTCAAAGCTAAATAGCAAGAATAGTCGGAGAACCCTCACCAAATCTCATACGTATCAATCCCTCACCCCATTGACCATTCCGCGTCCCCCATCTCCTTCCTCCACAACTGCCCAATCCCGCACCCCACCCTTCCAATCCGCGATCCTCCCCTTCCTCACTTCAACAATAACAACCCTCGCACTCTCATCCACCGTCGCGCCAACCACATTGCCCGCATCCTCCTCCTCCTCCTCTCCCTCCCGTTCCCCCCGCCCCTCCCTCGCCGCAGCAAACAAACTCGTCCCATCCGGCGCATCAGACGCAAAGGTATTATTCTCCAGATGCCGCGCTTTACACCACTTTTCTTCTTCGGAGCCTGTCTCCGCAAACCTCGCCTCGCCAATGATAGTCGTGCTAATACTGCTTAGCGCGCTGGTGTTGATATTCAGCAGGAGAGAGGCGAGGCTGGAGCGGGTTGCTGCAGGGGGCGGGGAGCCTTCGCGGGCCAGATGATGGGTTGTGGAGCGGGTGGGGGGCCGGTGTGAGACCCAGTCGTGGACGAGGAGGGAGACGCGCGGGTTTGAGAGGAGGTTTAGGGTCTTTTTGGAGGCGGCGTTTGTGGTCATGATTATTGTGGGGTGGGAAGTGAAGGGGGTTGAGGGGAGGTAGGTGTAGCTCATTAAAGAGACATGGGGGGTTAGGTTGTCGCAGGTTGCTAGGTGAAGCTGGGGTGAGAGGAGTTAGCAGCGTGTAATTCGGAAGCCCATGATAGATACATGTCTATGACGTACAAATCTGGAGTTCTTTAGACAGGAGACTACTTCTGGCGGCAGGCTGCTGGCGAAATGTGGATGGGTGGTGGTGGCCGAATCCTCATAACTGAGCGGCGGATGTTGGTGTTCGGCCATTTTGCCTGTTTGTTGACACACCCTATGCAAATAAGCGTGATTGTAATAAGGGTAATAAGGGCAATTTTATAGCAATGGGCTGTCTATCCCACTTCGAACTGACGTACTGACCTGCTTGTTGCAAGTTCAGTATAGCTATAGCTATGTATTTGTGGCAGACTTCTTGTGCAGCAATTCCGCATTATTTCGCAGACAAAAGAACAAACAGAGCAAACGGCGGGGACGGAGCTGGCTGACGTCATCCGAGAAGTCACGTGGTAGATATCCCAAAGAAGTCTAGTGTGGTGGATCTGCCGTCCCCGGATGATGTAATCTCAGCCTCAGCCACAGCCTCTAACCCCTTTAGGTAATCGAGGCGCTTCCCCGGGCCCGGCGTTCTCCTCCCCGTCTCCTCCTCTTCTGTTCTATCTCAACGTCAATGCTTCTCGTTCTCCTCTGTTTCTCTTCATTCATTCATTGTCTGTCCGTGTGTCTCTCTGCCTTGGTTTGCCAATTCAAGCGGGCTTCACTTTCTTATCTCTGTGTTGATACTTATTCTATACTTTTCCTACAAATCAACGGCTCCCTGCAGTCTGGACTCTGGACCTTTCCGTTGGCCCTTGGATAGCGTACTACCTGGCTGCGTGTAGCATCAGCCCATCCTGGCCATTCCCTGTCAAACCAGGCCTTCCCCTCTTGTTGTTCTTATCTCGTCTTTTCGCTCGCGTGTCCAGCTAATTTAACGCCCACTCACATTGTTTTTGTGTACTACTGCTACGACTGCTACTGCTACCACTACATTCTACTACTGCTGCTGAACTCTCCTTGCATCCCTCGATCCCCGCATCAGCCAATACTTTAATCTCTGGTACTCGAGTCCGGTAGCTGGTAACTGGCAACAAAGTAATAAATTTGTTATTGCTTGTTATTATCGTCGACACACCACGCCACTTCTATATATATCGCTTGCACATTTACACCGGACACGCTCACACACACCTCTGTACGCGGTATTCTCTCCCGCCATTCATAATCATCATGTTGGCCCCTCGTCTATTCCGAATTCAAACCTGCTCCTCCACCTGCCCCTCGACTTTAATACTACGGCCCTTATCCACAACCAGCGCCCTATGTCGAGCCCCTTCGCTTAGGGACATCACCCCAGACAACGCGGCTAGTTTCAACGCGAAGCAGAAGGAGTTCCGCGCGAACCTCGAAGCTGCTCGGAAGAAAAAAGCACAGGCAGAGAGTCAGTCGGATCATGCTTCTGTTGTTTCTCCTGCTCCATTTTCCTTTACTTCAAGGCGCTCTTCCGGCTCTACGCATCCCACTGCTCCATCTGTGAGCAATGCGAGCGAAAAGCCCGGTTCTACCGCTGCCGCTGGTTCTACTGTTCCTGATGCTGCGGACACCCTAGACGTTAAAGGTTTGGGCTCACTTTCCACCCACCGCATTGTAGGAGAACACCGTCAATCCGATGCTGGCCAGACCCCAAAGCGAGGGGCCTTGTCCAGCTTGATCTATGGCACCAAGGAAGGACAGCAGCTGGACAAGGATATCGAGCGCTCTTTCTCGGAAGTGCTGGCGCGAGGGAAATACGTCCATTCGATCGTTTTTCACGAAGTCAAGCCGGATAAGGTGGAGGAATACGTCGATTTGGTTGGTCAATGGTATCCGCGGATGGCACAGATTGAGAACAACAAGGTCAATCTGGTCGGAAGTTGGAGGACACAGGTTGGAGACAATGATACATTCGGTAAATAAAACCCCTTCCCACATCAATCTCTCACCAATTTATGCAATTACCAGGGAGAAAACGTGCTAACATCGAAATGATGCGGTATAGTTCATATATGGGAATACCAACGCTACTCAGGCTACCACGCCTCCCTCCACGCCATCTCCGAACACCCGGACTTCCGCGCCTTTGACCGCCGTCTAAAATCCCTCATCAACACCAAACGCACTTCTCTCATGCAAGAATTCTCCTTCTGGCCCACTACCCCTCCGCGCAAACTCGGCGGCCTCTTTGAACTCCGCTCGTACACTCTACATCCGGGCAACCTACTCGAATGGGAAACCCACTGGCGACGAGGCCTACACGCGCGGCGCGAAGTCATGGAAGGTGTTGGTGCGTGGTTTGTGCAGATTGGCGAGCTGAATACGGTGCATCACCTGTGGCAGTTTGCGGATTTGGAAGAGCGGAAGATTCGGCGCGAGCAGTCTTGGTCAATTGAAGGATGGGCAGATACGGTGCATAAGACGGTGCCGTTGATACAGGCTATGAAGAGTCGGATTTTGATTCCTATGCCGTGGAGCCCTGTGGGGTAGAATTCCTTTCTTCTTCCTTTCTTTTTTCCAATGGCCGGAATGAGATTGCATGAAGGGGAAAGGGCTCTGTCTTCGTCGAGGATTTTTCGTTTTTTTCCTTTTTATCTACTTTCATTTATATCAAATGACGGGTGTGAGATGTCACGACCGCCGAAAGAGTTCTTACAAGCATACTTTACGGTGTTTTTAAGACTTGATTGATCCTGCTACTGATGCTGGCGGGGGCAGGAAGAAGAGAAGGAAGGAAGCAAGGATAAACGCCCCCGCCGGGGGTGTCATTTCCAGCAAGGTTCGATATCCTCCTGGCTGGTTGGATAAGTGGACAGCGGGGATAGTTGATGCCAGGTCCATGGTACGAATGGAGGAAGATAGATACCTGAGGGGCCTGTGGAGTCTATTTTCCTAGTGTGTGTTCTTTTTCTATGATCAGGAAGGCGGGGTGTGGAGGAGGGGGGGGGGGGAGGTATTATTGACGGAGTATTATTTGGCAGGGGATTATTAGACATTATTATTCCGAGGGGCATTTGATAACTAACTATGGAACGAAGTGGAGGGCGAGGATGTATCGTCGCTAATAATAATAAGAAAGATAACCAAACTGTAATTTATTAGCAATGAATGTTAATAAAAGACACCTTGTTCTTTTTTTTCCTCTCTCGTACTTCTTCCTCCCCACCTTCCACAACAATCATAGTCCTCAGGGTTCAGAGGCCATACGAGCGGAGAGCAATACCTAGGTAACTTAAATTAGTTCATAAGTTTCTTGCTGATAAAATGCAACGTTAGCGGCTCATGCCCATCGGTGGCACATCTCAGCCAATCAGCAGCCAGCAAGAGCGTCCCCTGTCCCGCTGTCCTTCTCGCTCTCTCTTCTTTTGTTCTTCACAAGCCAAAAAATTAACAAGCTTTTTTTTTTCTCCGTTGCAGCAGAACAAGAACCGCATACAACCACTTCAACCACTTCAACCACTACAGCCACCACCACCATTGGTGTACATATATGTATCTACATGTATACCCAGGCACCTTGTTAGCCTATGCTACCCGCTCAACCCAGGCCTATATAAGCCTTACCTAAACCCTACAACTACCCCAGAACCTACCCTGCCCGATATACCTAGGTACTGTACTGAGGATAAGCCGTAGGAAGGTAACTAACTTAGTTACCTTAAATACCCGCTACACACATACATCCATACATACATCCATTTACTTGGCCCGCATGGTTAGCGATTGAGGTGATGGATGTATAAACGGCGGTTATTTCCATCTTCCTCACCCATCGTTTCTTCCCACTTTGAACTGATCGAACCAGGCGCTGTTCTGTCACTCTCCTCTCTCCTCTCTCCTCTCTCTTTCTTAAACTGCCATCTCTCATCTACCCTTTCGCAGCAACAACAATAACAAGAACAACTCTACCACTACCAAACACCAGGCAGAGTACCGCTACATACAACGTATAGCACCCCTCCCCAAACATCAAAAGATCCGGGAAAGGAAAGGAGGCATATATATACACACACAAACCATGGTCTACGTCCGCCAACACAACCTTGCCGCCCTGCGCGAGTACAGATACTCCGGCGTCGACAAGTCGCTGGTTTCTCGCTATATCCTGAAACCCTTCTATACACATGTCGTCATTAAGTGTTTTCCTATGTCTATGGCGTGAGTATTCCCTTTTTTTTCTTTATTCTCTTCTTTTTCCCCCCTGTTTTTGAGTTGATTTTATTTATTTGTTTAATTTTTTGTTTAATTTTTTTTACGTTGATTTTCTGTTGAATGCTTCTTTATTACCTTCTCTCTTTTCTTGCTTTCCTTTTCTTTTCTTTTTCTCTTTTTTTTTTTCGTGTTGGTTGGGATTTTTTTCTGTTGGGGTCTGGTGATCCTTTCTTTTGGACTCCACTCAATCCACCCGGTTCACGAGGAGCTATAACCATCATGCTGCCAATGGCTGCTACCTCCATTCTTTTGCTGTGAAGCTTTCTATGTTTTGTTCTTTGCTTTAGTTATATATTATTTCATGCTAACATCTTGCCTCTAGACCAAATGCTGTAAGTGGGATGGATCCTCTTATCAAATTAACCCGTTTGAAAACTCCTTGACTTACCCCCGATACCTTCTATTCGCATTTTTCCCCCTCATCTATTTTCTTCGATTCGGTCTGTCCAAGAAAGGAAAAAGAAAAAAAAAGTTCTAACATCAAAGTTATCACCAGATCACACTAACAGGGTTCTGTTTCGTCGTCATCAATTTCTTGACTCTGCTCTGGTATAACCCTACCCTAGACCAGGATTGTCCGCCATGGGTCTATATGAGCTGGGCTGTAGGATTGTTCCTGTACCAAACCTTTGATGCAGTTGATGGGGCTCAAGCGTATGTTCTTCCACTATCACTGCTTTTCAACTATGCGTGATCTTCTGTGTGATTTTACACTGACAATTTCCTCTCTACTGAACCAAAAAAAAGGGGTCGTCAAGTCGACCGTTGTGCTGATATGATATTATGTTTCTATGTATAGACGGAGAACTAGGCAGAGTGGACCGCTTGGTGAACTTTTTGATCATGGTATGTTGTTTTCTTACGTTTTCCCCTGTTTTCTTTGCTTGAAGAACTCCCCTTTCTAACATATTTATACAGGAGTCGATGCGTGCAATACCGCCCTGGAAGTCCTCATCTTTGCCGGCGCAACAAACCTGGGACAGTCATGGCTGACTGTATTGACTCTATTTGGCTGTATGGCCCCCCTTTTTGCCCCTCCCACCACCCCATCTCAACCACCACCCTGCTAACTTACCTCCAGCCGCCCTAACCTTCTACGTCCAAACTTGGGACGAATACTACACCCAGACACTAACCCTAGGTATAATCTCCGGCCCCGTCGAGGGAATCTTAACCCTCTGTGCCGTCTACGCAACAACAGCTATAAAAGGCGGCGCCAGCTTTTGGCACAAACCCATGCTGGCAACCCTAGGCGTCCCAGCCTCAGTTTTATCCATCCTACCCGCATCCGTGTCCAACCTCCCCTTTACCTCCTGGTACATCATCTACGGCTCTGTTGTCTTGCTCTTCAGCACCCTCACCAGCATCTTAAACGTAATGCATATCCGCCGCCAGCGGAATCTAAATGTCTATAAACCCCTCCTGGGCCTATTGCCCGCTGTTGCGACGTGGTTGCTGGTTACTGTATACTTGCATCTGCAGCCCTCGGTCCGGGAGAAACATCTCGTCCCCTTCGCGATGTACGCGGGGCTCATCAATGCGTATTCGGTTGGGCAGATGATTATTGCGCATTTGGTGAAGAAGGGGTTTCCGTATTGGAATGTTTTGCTGTTGCCTTTAGTGGTCGGGGTTGTGGATGGGGTGTGTGGGTCGCAGGAGTACTTGGGCTTGTGGGAAGGGAGTTTGTTGTTTGGGAGTGGGAAGGATGGGGAGGTGTATCAGGTTGCGTTTGTGTTTTGTTCGTTGGGGTTGGCGGTGGGGGTTTATGGGAGTTTTGTGGTGGGTTTCTATTCCCCCCCTTTTTTTCCCCTTTCTTTCTTCCGGTCCTTCCTGGCTTCGTTACTTCCTTCCTCTCCTCTATTCTTTAGTATGTGGATCCGGAAAAAGACTAATTTGTGCACAGTTCGATGTCATCACCACCATCTGCGATTACCTTGATATCTGGTGTCTGACTATCAAGCACCCATACGTCGAGGGTGCGGCGACAGAGCCCGCGAAAGTAATCAAGACGACGGTTGTCGATACGAATAACAACCACTCCGCCGTGAAATCGAAAGTTAGCTAAGACAATGAGACGCGGGAAGCACGGGCGTTGAAGAACTTGCGTGTGTGCATCGCTGATCCGGAGACTGTTGATATGAAGCCCTCTGCCGGCTAAAGTATTTTGCCTGAGGAGGTCTTCCCGATAAGATAGGAAGGAAAGGACGATTGGCTGGAAAGAGATGATGGAAGAAGTTTTCATCATACGGATGAGAAAAAAAAAATGTTGGTTGTTGTTGATGAGGGTGTCAGTAAGTACGTTGAAAACTCAGGGGTAGGTGTTATATCTGGGGCGGCGATTTTATGGTTTGAAACCATCTCCCTCTGCTTTCTTGATGTAATCGTTTTGATTTTTTCTGTTTCCTCTCCTTCCTCGTCACTCGGTATATGCATGCATGTGTTTGTTTCAACTTTGTTTCAACTTTTGCTTATGCTGTATACCCCGATTATATACATTATCACATTCAACACACTCTCCCTTTTCCCCCACTTCTTCAACCATCACTGGGGTTTGTATGTTATGTATGTTACTTTAGCTTCTACACATTTATAGAATGGGGTGGGATAACGGGATGGGATGTATTAACACGGTTAACTTTATCATTTCAGGGGGCTGGCTGGGCTGATTATTACGTTATGTTCGCTCTTTCTTTCTTTTTCCTTATTTGTTTTTTTTCTTTTTTTTTTTAATTTGTTGAATTATCCTATCCTGTAGGCTGTTTCGTTCATAGTTATGTTCAAATTTTCCTTTAATCTCTTTATTTCAGATTTTTTTTGGTTCTTCCTTTATACAAATAATCTTAATCTCTTGTGTGTGTGCGCGCGTCTGTGTGTGTGTGTGTTGTATAGCTCTGTGTATCTATCTATCTAAGCTACGGCATTGTATGTACTGGTACTTTGTATGTATTTTCCTCCTGCTTGAGTAAGTATTAGTTCATCCCATCACCTCTTGTTACAGATGTTGTGTTCATGACTTCTTTTTAATTCTTTACCTCCTTCTCCCCTCCCTTTTTTTTTCTTCTTCTTTTGCAGACTCTCCTTCCATACATTGCTGGGCTGTATCGTAACTAAGATTGTCAGATGGTAAAATGGACAATGTGTTGTATAAAAATATGCTGCACATAGCGCACATCTTATCTTGTATGAGAGTTCATGGGACTCGTTACCTAGTCACACCGTTACATGACGTGAAAATTAGTAGAGGTTGGAACTGATGCATGAGCATGAAGGCGAAGGGAGATGGAATGAGAAGCTGACCCAAGGAGACAAAAAATGTACTGGCATATCAATTACAAAATAAAGGTAGACGGACATATATTCAAATAGTAGTGGAATTGATGGGAGTCACTAGTAGTGGCGAAGTAAAAAGTTTACATCCAGAAATCATTTTTTCAACCTACATAAAGATGAACCAAAACAAAAATGAAAATAATATGACCGATGGGGTATCGATTATGGGGCAAGGCAAATTATCCAGGCTTGTCAAATACAGGGGAGGGGAACATAAATTGGAATCGAAATAAGGAATCAGGGGGTCCAATGGGCATAAGGGAATATAGCATCATGGAGAAGACACTGCAGACGCACACGCCAGCCAGCGCTTCCATCTGCCGTCTGCCTGCCTTCTCCCAAAGAAGGGGCTAGGAAAATGAAAATAGTAAACTAGGAAGAGAAAATATGGCAGATAGCCTCGTAGCTAGAAAACAAGAACACATATGCAAAGAGGACACATTCCAACCGCCCGCACGCAAGGGAATGTCTATTTAAGTGAAAACGCCTATTACAAAACTTTCTCTCGTCAACTTACTTCACGACGGCCTCATCATCTGAAAAAACCCCGGAGGCAGGTTCGCAGCCGAGTGCTGTCCAGGGAGGGTAACCTGCAGGTTGCCCTGCGCGTCGACGCCTGTGAAAAAACTCGTGCCCGGGACGGCATATACTTGGGATGGCGGGGGCAGTCCTGCAAAGGCTCCTCCTGGTACGCCGGCAGGA
>LDEV01000515.1:4629-24065 GCA_001014755.1 Blastomyces silverae | reverse complement strand
AACGGCGCTTCTGGGTTATATGACGCATCAGTGCCATCCACGCCCAGCTCGCCTTCCAGGAACGCGGGTGTGAAGTATACCAGGTGGTGGCCGGGGGGTATGGGGGTGCCGGCTTCTGGGGGTCTGGCGTTGGAGAGTGCTGGGCTTCCCGGGTATAGAGAGTTGCGGTTTAGAGTGAGGGAAAGGAGTTGGAGTTGGTTCGCGTCGAGGGTCTGGGTGCGGGTTTGGGGGCCGAGGGATTGGAAGCGGGAGAGGAAGTTGGAGGCGATGGTAGAAGCAGACGGGGCGGAGGTGGTTGAGTAGAGGGCGGAGGAGGAGGATGAGGGAGCGAAGTATTGGAAGACAGGTTGAGATATTGTTAACGATCGCAATGGCTTGTTGTATGTGCTCCTATGACAGTGATAGAGACGAGGGAGGAGGGGGCACAGCCGCGACGACGAAGCGGAGGGGTACAATAGCGATGAAGACATGGCTTCTGAATGGAGGGAAATGGTTGAGGCACAGTCCCGACTACGCAATTCCTAGATGCGATAATTTGAGTATATTGGTGCTGATATTGAATTGGTGTCTGTTATTAGTATCTGTCGTTCAGTCCGCACGTCAGCGTCACGGAGTTCAATGGACGGCTTCGTTTAGAGAGATACAGCTCTTCAGCAATCCTGGGCGCAAGCGATTTGCCGATTGGAGAGTGAGGGGTGTTACACATGAAGAATCAAGGCGAAGCTCATTTGTATAGTCTCCTTGTTGGCATTGAACTAGCAGCCCCATCTACGGAAAACTTTGATGGGATGCGCCCATCGGCGTCCACGGCCATCTTCCGTGAGTGGAGGAATAGCTGCTCACGGGGGTTGGCCGCGCTTGTGGGCGCTGTGGCGGTGATGTCAAGGGTGTTTCTGCAAGAGGACCTCGGGACTGTTGTTTCCCCGAGTTTCGGGATTTCGGATTTCGGGCCATCGGGCCGTGTTCCATGGTTTGTGTTACCCCACAGTCAGGAACAGCAGAAAGGCAACTTTGGAGGAATACGAAGTATATGTTCACAATATATATTTTTCATATTTTTTTATCGATGTGGGTTTCTAAAATTAATATAAAGCGTGAATAACCATTAGCGAAGTCGAAGCTCTACCACAAGGATGTTAGTATTTGAGGCAAAAGAAGAATATGCATATCATGGAGGCAATGCCTGTTTCATCCTGTTTGCCCTTTCTTCGGCTTAATTTTCCTTACCTTTCCTTGCGATTGCTGTCCTAAGAGCTCAGGGCAAGGAGAGCGCATCCAAGATCTGGTCAGGAAGCCGTCACACCTAGGCGCGCAGAGGAGGTAATGCGTATGGAAAGAGATAATTCTCCCGGGTGCCTTCTTTCTTCACTCTTCTCAAGCACAAGCGCATTGACCCCCGGGGCTCCGTTTTTGCTCTTCCATTTTGCCGGGATGAGGCTCAATAGCACTCCTAGTATCCGATCTACAAGCCATAATTGGAAAATTGGCTCTCCGCGAGGTTAGCGAGCAGACGACTCTGGGGGGTACGGTGGGATCCCGTCGCATCAGAATAGAGAAGGGTGGGGGGTGGGGTTTTACTATTTAATATCAGTCTACCTCTGTAGAGCTAGAAAATTAAAAGTCCTCTTTTGCATCTTCTCGCTTTGCTCCTCTTCTTCTGTTTCCATTTTCCCGAGTGTTTATGTTGTTTGTGGCAGCGTCCGATTGACACGTCGAGGGCGGAATACTTCCACCGTGCATCGTCAACACCAAAGCTCCGCCCAGTGTTCGGCCTTCCGAGGCTCAGGGTGCGATACGATCAACAACCCCTCTCGACCGCCACCACCGTCGTCGACCTAAATCCTAGCCAAGTGCATAGTTATAAGTTTAGGGGGTTCAAGTTCATTCTGTGAGCTTGATATTCTTTTTCACCTTCGCGTTGCTCGTTGTGCTGTTCAGATGTACGAATCACCCTCTATGC
The DNA here is from genome assembly GCA_001014755.1 of Blastomyces silverae. Taxonomy (NCBI): domain Eukaryota; kingdom Fungi; phylum Ascomycota; class Eurotiomycetes; order Onygenales; family Ajellomycetaceae; genus Blastomyces; species Blastomyces silverae. The sequence continues at coordinate 22,105 of LDEV01000515.1, read as the reverse complement.
TTCTGGTGGTTCTGAATTTACGTCCACGGTCCATGCTGCTGGGCTCATATTTAAATAACCAGGTGACTTGGTGTGCGTACTTGATTACCCTTCATTTATCCCTTCTCAAAAGGTGATGCGAATTTTTTCAATGTGTGAATTAGAGAGTTAACATTGCCCGTATGCTCTTAGGATATCGTCGCGCATTGACTCTAGAATTAACGACATTCCCATCCCTACCTCTAGTTCTTTAAGCGATGTCCGTTTAATTCTCGCCCTTGCATGTGAAGACGACCGTTGCTAGGCAGACCTGCTTGATTATGACGACTGTTTCTGCTTTAAAAGGCCGCTCAGATAATAATACTGCTGTCCCGTTTACTTCCATTCGCGCGGCAGACCTGGTGGCTGCAGGCACTCCGTTCCTCGAGTTCCCGTGTTATTCCATTCTCGATCTTCAACAGACTACCGGGATCGGTGGAGGTGGCGGACATACTGGAAGTCAAGATAAAAATGGCCAGATCAATGGTGAATGGGGAGAGCCGTCGGATGGCTTTTCTAAGTGGTTCACGCGGAGGCTACACATCGGCCAGCCGTTCGTGATCCGGGACTTCGAAAAATTATCACAATGGGATAGGAGGTTGCTTTCAATCGAAAGCTTGATAGAGCTGTCCACGAAGAAAAGTAAGGCGCTGTGATTCTTACTATATTCGCGTTACATACTCTTGATCATATTATGGGACGTTGGAGGCCCCTTAGCACGCAAACGTTATTTGAAGCTATTGTCATCTACTCACATAGAAGGCCGTAGGCCCAAAATAATGGCATATTTTGCTAACTAAATTCGACCAGACATCCCAATTCGGAATTGTAGCACGGCAAGAGACCTGAATTTTACACTCAAGAAATTCGCGGATGCTGCTCATCGGTCATATCGAGAGTTCAAGAATCTCTACGCACGAGATTTACAATGTCCAGAGGCCTGGCTGGAAAAATGTAAGACCTTTCTTCCGTCCGAGGTGCAATGGGGTGGCAATATGGATTTGTTTCAGTGGTTGCCCTCATGTGCGCGGAGCGAGGTTGTGATGGCTTATGTTGGCTCAGAAGGCTCTTCGTAAGTGGCCCGGATTGCCTTTGGGCTTTCATGTTTCTAATGGAGATTAGGTCTGGCTTTCACAGGTGTTTTTCATCCACAGTTGCGTTGAATCTTTTGGTGGAAGCAAGCGGTATGTATGATTTCAACACTCAATTCATATATTATTATTAGTAGTGCATTCCATTTCGTTGGAGACTTCGTAGCTAACAGCTGAAACTATATAGATCGCCCCGTTCTCTGTTTCGGGACGGATTTTGAATCTCAAAGCAAATACGATGCCTTCATGGCTGCTCGTGGTGCTTCCCCACATGTAGACTGGCTTAACCTAAGCCCTGACGAGCTGCAGAAAGCAAATTTCCCTCTGTATGTCCATGAGCAGAAGGTTGGAGAGCTTGTTGTGTTTCCCCATGCTGCAGCTCACCAAGTTTGGAATCTCGGGGCGATATCCACGAAAATGGTGTGGAACATACTTCATCCGTTATCACTAGAGGCGGGACTCAACTACGTACAGCCTCCCTTCAACCGGCTCTGCCGTCCAGATGTTGCACGTTCCAATCTGTCACTCGCGTGTGCAATGTTGAGTTTGCTACGAGACAAGCCCAGTTCCATCCCCCCAGACTTACCATTACTCACCAAACTTTTTTGCCAAATGGTGCGAGACGAAATGTTCGATGATCCACCAGTCACACCAATATCATTAGTCCGTATACCAGATACCGCCATTGCAACTTGTAATTTCTGTGGTACTGCTATCTGGAATCGACATCTTCGTTGCAATGAGTGCCGGGATTTTGACCTCTGCTTACTGTGTTTCCTCGGCGGCCGAAGTTGTGAGCATCTTTCGAGCCACACATGGGCAGAAATCGTTCCTCCCGAGACTTGTTCCCAAGTTATTCGTCGGGGCGAATCTATTCTTGGATATAAGATCGAGGAAAACATTAATTCCGGGAACAGAAAGACTTTGGCAACTGCGGTAAACGAATTGATGCGGGCACGCCGAAGCAATGCCATCAAGCTATGCCATCTGTGCAGAATCGATCATCTAGAATGGAAAGGAAGACGATGCGATACGTGCTCTGCCTTTTTTTGCTTCCGCGGATTGTTCCGCCATTTCGACATGAACTCCACTGACGTTTTGCGGCATTCCGGGTTATGGGTTTGTCCAAAATGCTCAGAAAAGTGCAATTGTCGGGTGTGTTTCCGCTTCCAATTGTCTTCCTGCCCTTCCCCATTTACACATTGATATTTTTACTCTCAGTAAATATTTGTGCTAACCTGACACACCCAGTGCTGCCACTTTCCATCGGCGTATGTGAAAGCGGAAAAACCGGCTTCGAAACGTCGAGTAAAGCCTGTTGATCATCGTGGAAAAATCATGGGTTTTACGGACAATGTTTTTGATCAGAAAAGGGTTAGTTATTTTGTCTTTTCCCACGTTTTTGGCATTGCTGCGTTACAGCCCTCAAGGCCTGCAATTTATTGACTCAATTCAAACCAGAGAACACCCGCCCCCTCAACATCATCATCCTCGTCCGCCTATGTTATACCTACTTCTAGACCCCAGAAACGCTCACTCTCCGTGACATCTACTACAGTACCTAACTTCAAATCTACCTCAAATCCACACGCGGACCTCCCAACTCCAGAATCGGACCGTTCGTTTGGTTCCCATAATAAAGACGGAGACCAAATAATATCCGGCCCAGTGGATTCGGAATACAGTCTACCGCGAGGAAAAATTCCTAGATCATCTAGCGACAGCTCTAACCATTCCCGGCTGATCCAAAATGAGATATTACATGGTATCGATTATATAACGCAAATGCCCTCACCGCAAGCTGACCAACTATCCCTCCCTCCTCTCAAATCACAACGAAATCCTACTGGTGGTCTTGTGCCAGGTTCGCCCAAACCTAGCCACCCTCCCCTTAATGATGGGATGAGCGCTCTCGCCGACGTCGCTGCCGCTTCGCGGATTAAAATGACCATACCGCGTCCGCATGAATTTCTGCCGTCCCGCGATGTAAAGTATGACCATGGCGGAGCGGTAATATCGACAACCCCCACAACTACTAGCTCGCACGCACACACTCTCTCGAGACCAACATCATCATCCGCTCTAGCCCACGCCCACCAACCTGAACCATCTAACAACCTTTCCAGTAACTTGACCTCACCACATTCGCTAGCCCCAATGGGACCGTCAAAATCATCACCAACATCTCCCCCACAGGCACCTGTTCCACCGCATATATCGGATCTTGAGGCTCGTCTCCGCCGCCTCCGGCACTATGCATCAGAATTGCTTGCGCTCTCCTTACACGACTCTCACAGCTTAATACAGCAGGAGATTCGGGAGACAGAAGAAAAGCTCCATCTGGCGAAGAAGGAGCGTGGCGAGCGACTGCTAAAGGATTTGGAACTTGAGTTTCCAAATTTGATTGAATTGATGGAGGGGATTAAACGGGAGGGCGGGAGGAAGGGGTTGTTTTAGACCAGTGAAGGGGGAAGGGGGGTGTTGTTAAACTGTTTGGCTTTCCTTTTGTGGTTTACATATAACGGCTGACATCTATATATATTTACCTGCATATCCCTGTATATCTATACCTTATCTGTGTTTTACTTAACTGATCTTTGATTTTCTGCGTGAATCTGAGGATTGGCGAGGGGTAGGAAATCGGCGCTTATGGTCCAGGATTGGGTGGATGGCATCATGGCTTTTCTTTTTGTCTTTTCGTTTTTTTTTGTATTGGGGACTCGGTTGAGTTGAATTGGCGTGATCAAAATCCACACGAGATTGATCCAATAAACCTGACTTTGTTCTGCTTAGTCTCTTCTTGAGGCTTGAAATGAACGTAGATAAAATGTATCGAAGCAGAGCAGCATTACAGAAACAGCCGTGAGCAAAAAAAGTTTCATCTGAATCTCCATTGACTAATAAAGCGCCTGGCAAGCATTTGGCCATAGCATAGCCAATTTGCATCACAGTCAGTCAAGTATAGCTAACTATCTGCGCCGATTAAACCAATATCTTTAAAGTAGCAGAATGAACATAATATCATAGTTACATCTCTTGAACTGTCCAACCTACATACATGCCAGCAATGGCCCCATAAAATTAGTTTATATCTACAGAATGAAATTCAAAGAGTGCTTGGCCAGGATATTTAAGTGTCCTCATGTGCATAGCATTAAATATTTTATAGTTACTTGCTAGCTTAGGGCCCGCAGAGTGGAAAAACCTCTTCAGCTGCCTCGAGGCTATCAAATTGAACCCAAATAAATACTAGCGACATGGACTGAATTAACATTTCGCGCTAGATGCATGACAGCCATCCACATATGCAGCCAGGCACAGAGGATCTGGCGGAGACTGGAGACCTTCAGACGAAGCTCCCCCGCCCGCCCCGCTCAACTGATTCTTGAAAGCGGCGTTATTGCTGCCTGCTCAGTCTTCCTCGAAAGAAAGACGCAAATGATCTCAGGCACTCGATCGATGGCGAGCGACTGGACTGGCTTTTTAATGCTCCTCACTTCACTTCTCTCCCATAATTAGGAAAAGCAAAAAACACATTCCACTTCCTTATTAAACATTTCTCAATGGCCTGCCCCCCCCCGAAGAACACGCCTCTGGACGCACTTTTCGGAATTTTTTGAAACGCCGATCTAACTAGCTATCGTTTATCGCGCCCGCAGGAGTTGCGTGGGAGAGGGCCCATATATATAAAAACAAAAAACGAACGAATATCACGAACCGAAAAGAATCCTACTATCCCAAAAAGCGAAGGGAGCCAAATTGCTGTCCGCCTGTCTGTCTGTTTGTACAGTACGAAAACGGCCTTAATGACTGCGGAAATGGAGCCTCTTCCTCTTGCGCTCCGGGGTCGCAGTCTCTCCTCACCTCGAGCCCTCACTCTTCCGGCGGAGATTCAGGATATGATTCTCGCAGAGGTCGCATACGCCGCGCAGGATGTACGGTCTGGGCAGGAGTGGAGAGCTTTGGTGGGGAATTGTTTGTGTATTAATTGTATGTACATGTACTGTACATACCAAGTGCCTTGTTTGATTAGAGTATAGGGATATAGTGAATGTAGCTAAATCAGAATTCTACACAGGGGCTTGGAACAGATCGTTGACATATCGACTGGTGAGGAACTGCGATATCGATATCGAAGTGCTTCTCGCATATGCACCGGGCCCGATTGCCGAGAAGGCAGTAGATCGCTGGATTGATCAAGTTGGTGAGGAAACCACAGCGAAACCCCGGCAGCGGTAAAAAGAACACATGAAATTCCGACCCCCCTGTCCCAAGAAACTGAACCGAGCACCACACTAACTTGAATTTCAGACATAGAAGTTTATCACCCGAATCACGTTCGCGTTTAGAAACTGAGGAACTCCGCTTCGGCCTCCTCCTCGCAGCATCGCGCGGCCTCCTCGGGTGCCTGCATGCTCTTGCAAATACCGCCGTTGGCCAAGGCGTCGGCATTGCCGAGGCCACGCTCCACAGCACATCCATTCTTCGAGAAGCCGTCCGCAGCGGGAAATTGAGCGTCGTCAATTTCCTCTTGGATCGCGGCGTGGATCCCAGAAACAGGGACGCGGACATCCCGGACTGGACTCAATTGCCCATCGCAATGGCTGTCCAGCGGCTCGATGTCGATATCGCTGCTGCCATCCTTGCTTTTGATCCCCTGCCTAATCAAGGGTATGTGGTATTTCGGAATGATGAGTGCGCAAGAAGCGAGCGTGTGGATGACATTGAGTACTGGTGCGTACCTGGGCGCGAGAGCGACTGGCGCCTGGAACGCTTGCGTTATGAGACTGATCAGTTGGATGTGGTTGTTAAGCGGATTGGGGAGTTTGGGTTTGCGGGATGTCAGTATCTGGAGTTGGTGTCGTGGGCTGCGTATCGGTCGAGCTTGCCGATGCTGAAGCTACTTGTCGAGCGTTACTCGTTTATGGTTGACGTAGAAAGGGAGTTGTATTGGGCTTTCAAAGGTGGTGCCGATGCGGACGTCGTCCATCTGCTGTTGCGGAATGGGGAGCGTGGAAAGGTGGCTGCACCTGTGCCACCGAATGGGTTGCATCCGAGTCAGTACCGGAGCTACTATGATAAGGTCCCATTGCGACATCGAGTGCCAGTAATTGACGCTATCAAGTATTGCAATGTAGATATGGTAAAGCTCTTGCTTGATACTTTATCAGATGCTGAAGAGGTCAATCGTGCTGTTAACGAATTCGACTCCTTTTGGAGGACACCCCTTCATTATGCAGTGGAAAAAGGGGATGAGGATATGGTTAGATATCTTTTGGAGTGCGGTGCTGAGATCTGGCAGAGCTGTTTTGATCTCGTTAGTGTAGAGGGCTCGGCTGATATGGTCGGGTTGGTTACCCGGTGGATGAAAGAGCATGATCTCGAGGTTAAGCAGGAATGAGTGAAGGTTTCAGAGAGGGATGTGTATTTTATCAAATGGTGAAGAAAAATGCGGAGTATGTAGCCCCTTCCCCAAGGTCAACAGGAGCAAGAGAAGGAGAGAGGAATATATAGATGACAGCCAAAATCCATAAGCAAGCTAGAGTTATCATAAAAATAATAAAACTGAGATCCAAAAAGGTATTATTGTATATCATAGTCCGTGAGTCAGTTAACCAATTCAACAAACAACCTGCGACGATTGCCAGCCGACAGGACAAAACTCCGTGAACCCTGTCGCAAACAATAAATAATACCAAGGGAAGGGGGAAAACAGGGGAAAACAAAAAACGCCCACGCTTGTTTGCAACATCGAAAGAGTAGGGAGGAAAAGAGAGCAGAACCCCTTCGCATATCCAAAACATTATATCGTGCCCCTCGCTCTATCGCCAAAAAAGATACAGCTTGTATCGCCAATAAAAATTATAAAAAGTAAAAAGTAGAAAATAAAAATAAATCATCGGCGATTATAATTATACACACGATGCATCTCCTTGGCCCACCATCTACCAACAGCATCCGCTTCATGCACCCATTTGGACGCCTCTTCGCCATGGTAATGCTTAACAGCTTTTGCAAGGTCATTCAGCGTCCACCTTGCCAACGGATGGAGCTCGTTGGGATCTTTGCCTATATGGGTGAAGCGGAACATGTGGCTGCCGGCAAGTGGGATTACAATCCGATAAGGGACGGCAGCAGACATAACAGCGAGCAGCGAGCCGCCAGCGTTTATCACGCCGAAATTCCAGGCCTGTCGGCCATTGAGCGTGGCCTTGTAAGGGCGTAGCATGGACTGAGCTTCGTAGTCGTGCATTAGGTCTGCAGCTGCAGCCGTGTCGACGGGGTCCAGGGAGTTGGTCGAGACGAGGAGGTCGAGGATGGTGGGGAGGATAGACATGGAAGTCGCGTTTGTGGCGACGTCGATGCGTGGAAGGTGCGGATGTCGGAAGACGAGAGGCACGCGGAAATTGCTGATGTGGCCGTTTTCATAGGTGCCAGTGTGTGCAGAGTCCTCTTCAAATGCTTGGCCGCTGTAGTGATTTGCGCATTAGCCATATTCAATGAGTGGATTGAATATTGGAGCAACGGGGAAACTTACTGGTCTCCAACAACGACGACGAGGGTCTCGTTTGCAATTCCATGTTCATCTAGTAGCCCAAGGAGTTCTCCCAGCCAAAGATCGTCGTACCGAACAACGTTCAAAAAGGCGTTCATGTGCTCATGTGAACCTTTCGAGCCCATGTAATTTGTGGTGCGGAATTTGTGAGGTATCGCCCAGGGATGGTGAGTTGTGCTTGTAAAGTGCGAGAGGAAAAGTCGTTTATTGTTTGCGATCGTCTCCGATATCAGGTCACGGATGAAGGGTTTGGCCTCGCTTTCGGCGTATCTTCAACTTTTGTTAGTTATTGATTCCTTTTTCCCCAACGTACAATGATATTTTAACACAACATACCCAAAGTAATTAAGTTCAGGCGACTTCGGTGGATGGTACTTGGACGACTTATTTTCCAAAGTCTCCCTCGAAAAGGACTTCCCAAAGCTCATATGCCGATTGAGCACATTCTGTCGATCATACTGATCAGTGATCGATTGAACAAATACTGATTCCCACTCTCGTCGATGTACACTGGCACGATAGTCGAGTAATGCTTCCTTCGCATTACTTTTTTGATTGGTTTTCTTCCCCCTGTTGAAAAGTTCCACGACTTGGGGTATGCAAGGCTGGTAGATCTTTGCGTTGACCTCCTCGAGGAAATCCACTGGGAGCGGTCCTGCACCACAGTGACTGCCCACGACGCTCTTGAAGGAAAGAGTGCTCCCAGTATTGGCTCCCACGACGTTTATACCGCCCATACCTGGAGCAGACTGATCCTTCCATACACCCGGTAGGAGGTCGGGTTGCTTTTCCGGAGAGCTAAAAAATGATTCTCCAGTGACTTGTTCCGCGACTCGAGTTAGCTGCGCTAATTTCCTGTCGACCAGTTCCCTATTCGTGTCGTCATCTTTGTAAGAACGATGGATCTGCTTGTGGATGTGGGATCCTTGCTGAATGGGAAACATATCCTTGCGCGAGCTCTCCATTGTAACAAGGACAACATGCGATATCAGGATGTCCTTGAGAGCCTCTCTGAGTTCTTCATAAGGTCCCAAATCGAGATTCGAAATCCTCAGCGGATCTGCAACGGGGTTGTAGTAGTGCGTTCCAACTTGATCAGGGCACCTGTCATTTCCGCCTTGGGCAGCCCTTGTCCTGTTCTCAGCCGCTTGTTTAGCCATTAATTTCTTGTCCCACCGCTCAAATCCAGCTGGGAGGTGGTTTGGAATCCAGTTCCGTGCTCTCTCAAAGTACTGTTGAATGAAAAAATTATCCTTGCCGGGGGCCCATCCTTTGAAGTTATTCTTTGGCATTATCCAATGGTCTCGCGCAAGTAATTCAGGGAGTGGAAAAGATTCACCATTCTGTGCCATGTTTCCTTTGCAGCCTTTTTGATTATATTGTAACATGCGGCTCATTGCGACTGGTAAGGTTGCCGAAATGTGATCGTATGGAACGGCTGGTCGAATGAATTGCAAAAGCGTCAAGGAGCATAGAGTGGTCAAGGCACAGAGGGGCCACAGTCTAACAACTCTTTGGTGTGAAAATTCCGTTTTAACTCGAACAACTGGGAGCAGCATATCCCAACTCCCCGGCGAAATCAACTTCCATATCGATGTCAACCAACTACCAGTTTTGTTATAGAGCATCGGTGTCATCGGCCATGCGAATAGGAGCATAGCTAGCCCTGCAACAGTGACGGGCACGATTCCACTCATCATTAGCCTCATGGCAGCAGGATCGCTGGCCACGCTTCCAGCAGCATCCCATTGTAACTCTCCGCCAGTAACATAATAAAACCCAAACTGTGCAGCTGAAGCACCTAGCGAGATGGTCCTAAAAGGGTCAAGACAAGTGTTAGCTCCCGCACCACTGCCACAATATCTAAAAGAGGGGTCCATACGTAAGAAAAGCACCTATCGATATGCCAAGGACTGAGGAAAGATTGCGGCTCTGGCCATGAAGAAGCAGGCGCTGTACTATGATAAGGAAGCAATCCTGGATAAAAAAAGTTGGGAAGTAGACAACGAAACGCAGCAAGGGAATCGAGCGAGCATGCTGGAACAGATGGAGGAGTTTTGCAGCGAGCAGCGCAACCACTAGGACAGAGAAGAGGCAGGCCTGAAAGACACGAAACGAAGGGACGCTCATAGCGGCGACGAAGATCAATCAGTCAGTCCACAGGCGGCTGCTGGCCCATCCCGTGGAGCGCAAACGAAGAAGCGCCACTATCCAAAAGGAGACGAAGAAGAAAAAATGAACCAGAGCAAAAGACAAGCAGAAGCGACAGGAAGGGTAGGTGAAGGAGAAAACGGACGCCGAATGACGAAGAAGAAAAAGAAGAAGAAGAAAAGATACGAATATCAGGTGGGGAGAGACAGAAGCTATGCAGAGACGCTCATTCTTTTGAGGGAAGATTTGCAATACGCAAAGCGTCTCTGTGCGAGGACAGCAATACTAAACGAATGGATACCCCGTCGAGCTGGAGTTGCTTGTGAGAGGAGGAAGAGGAGGAGGAGAGGTTCTTTGTTTCTGTCACAAAGCCTAATAATAATTATAGTTAGAAATGACCAGAAACAAAGAAGCAGTCCAAGGAGTCTCCAGTGGCCCAGCCCAGCGGGGAGGCGATGGCGCGGATGGAAGCACCAAGAATCCAAGACACGCCAGCTAGCTCCACAGATCGGTGCAGATGCGGTACGGTAAAGTGCATGGATGGAAAGCCAGGAAAGTTACGGGAAACAATTTTGGCTTTCGGTAAAATTTAATTTTTAATCTCATGGTTTTGCTTGGTTGCTGTTGAGCAATCTCCAGAAACCGCCGGCCCACGGCAGCCCCGGGAAGTTAACAAGTCTTCTTGATGTTTCCGAAAGACCGGTGTCTGTACCAGCAGCATCATCATTATTATTCTGCATCTCGATCCCTGCTGTTTCGATTCGTTCGACCATGGACAACTGCGCACCAGTTCTGGATTTCTGATTCTCTCCACCGTGCGGCTTTAGCGCTGCCCTCTGGCCCCGTATTTGGCCCCAACCACGCCACTGGGAGCCTCAGCGACGCAGCGCACACGAGCGACTGCCAATCATGGGATAGTTAGCTGGCGCCGAACTCCAATGCGGAACACTTCGCCAAGTGTAATTTTCAGCTTCATAAAACGCGTATCTGGGGAGAGTTGTTCGTGTGACAGTACCGTACCAGATTAACATATACATTTCTCAAGGCAGGTAATAGGGACGAGCAAAAATCCAAGTTGCTCCATTAAATATTGTCACACCCCACGATTTTGCTGCGTATATCCTGACCAGCGCGCGTTGTACCTGTGATCGTCTCAATGAAGCTTTCATTGGCAAACGGGCCGGTTTTTGCTGGACCAGGAAATCGGGGTGGAACGTTGGGATCTCCTGCACTTCCCCAGAGTTAGTCGGTAGACTTCTAAAGGCTCATGAGCACGCTGGAGAGAATGAGATTGCGAAACAGGGCTGGCTTCCTTGGATGTTGCTCTCTGGATGCCGTACTCCGTACTCCGTACAGACACAGAAAAAGGGCTAGGCTACTTCGATCCTTCTCTAAATCGGTTGCATTCTGTCGTATTGCGTAGTTACTTGGCATGATTCCAACACGTTTAAGATTGCAACACACATACGAGTTGTGTATTACCATTTTGGCTAGCCCTTGCTCAAAAAGCGTCCAGTCATCATCATCATCACTGTCAGGTACACTTTTGACCAGGGTCTGATTTTTCGCAGTGCTCCGTCCTCCGTGCACTTTCATCATATGATAATCAAGCTTCTTGAGGTGGATTCTAGCAATGCATTTTGCGGGGCTTAGCATTTCCACATCTGTAAGAAGACAAACAAATTTTTCAACCTTTACAGCACGCACACTAACTTAAACATGAAACGTCGAGAAGCGCGGCCTCGAGGCTAATAAGCCTACCTCAGAATATCTTTTCTTCTCCGCTAGCTTGAATAATCCGCATCATTGACTTCTCAAATCGAGAGCACTCTTCTGACTGATGACGCCGGGGCGGCCGGCGTGCCCCCTTTATTTTTCGGATACTTTCTTCACGACGAGCCGAGAAGCGCCGGACACAGCTTGCCCCTGCGTCTAGACGTCCGCCCTGCTACCCCAACCAACGCTCGGATTTTACGGTGTACTTTTTTCACCTTTTTTTTTTTTTTTGGTTTTGCGCAGACTCAATCATCACGACAAGGGGAACTGTTTGCGGGGTTTTCACTAGGTGTGTGAGTCCGGTGATATGTAGCTACATAGGCATCATATAAGGATTTCACCCAATTTTTGACAAAAAAACTAGAGTATTCTCTTATTAAGTGACTGGTATGCTTTTAGCTGATGCTCTGACGCCTGAATGACACTCTGTATTTTGAAATTCAGATTATTTAATCATTCAAGTTTGTCCAGCCACTGAAAAAAAAAAGAAAAAAAAGAAAACCATTTTGCTTTGAAGAACTGTGAGTGACTGCTATGTATTCAAGAAGTGAAGAAGTGAGATAGCTAACAGTTAAGATGAAACTCATGATATTGATATGTAATAATGTGCTTTCTTTCTGAGTTCTAATCTGTAGTTTCTAGGATTGAAATCTTTTCCAACTGACATGTCAAGATTTAGCCCCAGCTATTAAATTCCTCTCAAAAGCTATCGGGTGTACCACTTAATGGGGAAAAATCTTCCACCTATTTATTAAATATTGCTCACTTTATGTGTAGAAGCAGATATAAATCTATACTCTGTATGCGTAAATGATTCATGTTCCCGAGGGCAGAAAAATGAACTGAACAGCGATGAGTTAACCTTCGCGCTAAAAATAAGCTTAAGTCCTGTTACCGGAGTTATGTATTATCTCAGCCAAAATTACATCCGTATTGCCTCGGTAAACGTGACCTCCTTCGCTTTTCGTCGCTACATGTATCTACGCTATAGTAGAGTACCGTACCTTTCTTGAATGCTGGGTGAAAATGCAAGAATTAAAATGAACCCCTTCAATGTACGCTTCCGTATACCGCACAGGACTTATTATCACTCTGGAGAACATCGGACATGTACTCTGTATTTCCCCATTCAATCATTTGGCCCAATACATGTTGTTGAACCTTTTTGCTTTGCTCAGCAGGAGGCTCAGGTATCAACTCTCGTTTCGGCTATCTGCGTATTTGAACCGAGGGTTCATGGTTAACTTACCCTCATTTAATTCCTCAGTTGCACATTGCTGATAAGTTCACTTTTTCTGATTTATCCAGACGACATGAGGGGTGAGAGAGAGAGATGTTGTTGGAAACCGAGAGTAAACCCGTCTGACCTCTTTCGGGTTTAAGATCGGGATCTTTTTAACTCGTAAGGCAAGTTCACACACCTTTTAACTTTTTGATCGGCCGGCTAGTTCACCACCTACATGGAAGTATATAAAATCAGAATCAAGCATTCTTTTTAGCGCTTATTGCTGTTTTGTGTTTCGACTAAACTATAAAAATGAAATTTCCTCAGAATATAAACATCTTCAACTTCAATGACTATCACATACGACCATAGGGAGTGGAAAGCAGGGCTTCCCGTCCGCTCAGCCGTACTTAAGCCACTCGCCGGCCGGTTAGTAGTTGGGTGGGTGACCACCAGCGAATCCCGGCTGTTGTATGTTTTTTTGTCACTTTTTTTTATTTCTTCAAAGTCTCAGAGCATTGAAGGAACATACTGTTGATGTGTATCCCTGCTGGATTGACTGCTATCAAAACCTAAACAAAAATTTCATTATATAAACTATGGATTAGGTATCACTATAATGATGTAGGTTATGCTCTGCTCCACTTCCAAAGTTGAGAGACATATGCTGTTGACCACCTGCGTATTTCTATACTATCATCGCAGCCGCACTTTCAAATATTCTCAGACTCAATACCAAGTGATGGGGTCGGTGTTAATTGCGTCTGTCTGCTCTGTGACATTATACCCACCATTGCGCTCAAAAACTTGAGTTGATTGAGTGATGCCATTATTTTCTCTTCCCTCTCCTCCCCGGTTTTGTTCTCACAGACATGAAATGCACGGTTCACTATGCAGTGTAGCGGAAACATACAAGCGCTGTCAAGAGATGTTTATTTACAAGATGGCGGACAGTTATTAATTCTTTGTATGGATGGAGCTTTTAAACATTGAAAACAACACCATTGATCATATTGAGGTGCAAATTGTATGGGGTGTTCTATAAAAGTTGTAAGCGTGACATAACTAGGGAGGAGGAACAGAACCTCCGAGCCCTGCTCTTCAATGAGATGTCATGTTGAAAATAATATATAGGACTGTATTCCCGTATCCTTTACCATAAAATACAGCTGGTATTTTCTCTCGGGAGAATAACCAAAAAGACACCGGCCCGCGGAGTCAGCACAGACCCGCTTTGCCGGCCCTGGGAACGGAGGATTTATTGTCTGGAGACAAGCCTTGGAGTGGCCAGAAAACCCCAATCCCCAGCTCTCCGTGGCGTCAAACGGCATCCTGCTACTGCTTAGCACGGTCGAATTTCGCTTAGCGACTGACCGTTTTAAGGTGGTTCATCTGCTAGCTCCGTATGTCTCACTTTTGGGAAGCCTTGTAGGGTTGGGAGTTAGATTCTTAGATAGACGGCTGTCAGGAGCTGAATAGGGGCGTTAACTAGCTAACCACGGAGGATTAACTACGGAGTACGTCCTCCGTCACTAACTAACTAGGAGATGATAAAGATGAATAATAGTTTGGTCAGCGTTCAGCTACAGCGGGCGGAGAGTGACTACGATTCACACTAGCAATGGGCGATGCTACATTGTTATTTCAATGTTCGATATTGGACCTCACAGAGTCACCACCCATTTCAAATGCTGTGTCTCGCCCAGGAGTTTGAGTTGCTTGACAAAAGCGAAGCAGTCGAGCCAGCCTCGTTGGTTTTGAGATCAAAAACCTAGTTAACTTTACAGCTATGTAACTCCAACTGGCAAACCGGCAGCTGGCATGGCTAGCTAGGTAGCTGGATAATGAAGCTTGCCGGGATGAAATCCCCCTGAATCTCCCAGGATCTCCCTACCAACTTCCAGGTTCTACACTGTCTTCCATATCTTGTCCAAGCTTACTTCTATTAGGACACATCTGTGTTGCTCTTCTACATACATTACAAATGTTCCACCCGACACTTTCATACCCCGCCTCTCATACCTGCTCGCCGTCGACCATCTCGCAGGTCTTATTTGGTACCGGGTGAGGTTTTTAGTTACGAAAACTGGATTGATTGATCAATTTCCATTTGGTCCGATCCTGAAGTGGTCTGATCGCTCTCGAATCGAGAGAGGGGGTTTCCGTCGGGTACTCTGCTCCTGTGGACATGTGGTATCCCGCATGTGTGCCGGTGTCTCTCCTGAGCACTTGTATCTTTGGCGAGGAAACATGCTTGGGTGTACGAGGCGATTATTAGTGAGAGAAGCTGGTATCTGGGGACGATACAGAATTGGGAGATTCATAGGATATTCCTCTTCGAAGTATTCCCGTGCCTTGCCTTCCTTGCACATTGCTGGCTCGCGTTTGGGCCTGAGCACTATTTTAAATGCGTATCTATCTCTATCTCCTCTATCTCATTGGACCTGACCTGCCCGGGGCGGTTTCATACCTGAAAATGTGTACAGTATGTACAACCAACCAACCATGCTCCCCCATCCCATCACATCGAAGAAACGGAGGCAATACCATGCCCCCCTTGCATTCCCTTTCTACACAGGAATTCCGTCGATCATAAAATACTTGTTTGAGGTGTGCGGATCATTACAGTTTATGGAGTAGGAATCTGCAGGTTGGGTTGGGTATCCTGAGTATTAGTTATTGATATTTTTATCTTGACGTTTATTTAACTTTTTTTACTCACGAAGATCTCCAGCGCTAGTTAGTTAAGAGTTTTGTCCAACTTTGGCAGAAATTTGATTGTGAATAATGCATCTCAACATTATTTATCAAGCTTCCCTTTGCCTCCTATGCCAATCATCCCCTACTTCTTTGGTGAACCAACATGAACGCCGGCCCTACATCATAACAGAATATATACTAATGTCAGTTTG
Source organism: Blastomyces silverae (assembly GCA_001014755.1). Classification (NCBI taxonomy): domain Eukaryota; kingdom Fungi; phylum Ascomycota; class Eurotiomycetes; order Onygenales; family Ajellomycetaceae; genus Blastomyces; species Blastomyces silverae. Next base: position 6,376 of record LDEV01000515.1, on the reverse strand, counting down.
CAGTACCTGTACATACAGTACATAGACTACCAGCAAAAATTCTATAGCCCCAGCTAGCAGAGAGAGTCAAGCATTGTATATATACAGTACATACTCTACTGAATCACAGGTAATACCAGGTGATACAAAACGACGCCTCGCTCAACACCTCGTCCTGTTACACGCGGAATCTGTAACTACAGTACAGGTGGACACAGACGAGAAGAAATGAAGACCTTAACAAAACTGGAGAGTGTCGCTCGAGAAAGTAAGAACCAACCCCCTGATTCCTGAAATAGTCTGGATTTCAATGTATTGTATGTATTACAAGTTTTACCCTTTCTTGCGCAACCATTCTGTTGAGTTGAGAAACTTTATTGCGTGATGATCAACCCCCCTTGTTTTTCTTTTCTGTTCTATTCTTTTCTTTTCTTTTAATCATTGATAATAGATAATATGAATCACTATATATAAATAATCCGTACAGTGGTTTGAAAAATCAGGAGAGTTGATGGAATGTTTCCTACTTCCGGGAAGCCTCTATCTATATATCGCATTTTCATATCTGGACGGACACCTCTAAACCTGGACCACATCACTGCTGGCAATCTGCAAAAGATGCTTTGTCTGATGTGCACCGTGCAGGGTTACCTAGATAACTAGGTGGGATCTGCGAGATCTACAGATGGTTGGGGAGATCTTGTCTGCCCTGACGCTTGTTTTTCGGGGGCCAGTTGGGGAAACAGGGATACTATGTAACAAATTATTGGAGCAGTTGGTATTTAGATATTGATTGAACTTTTCAGATACATTTTTGTTACCCCCCGCCCCCTAACCCGCTATTCTTACAATAAACGAGTTATCGAACTCCGAAATGGTATTTATATTTTTCTTTTCTTTTTGTCTCTAGATAAATAAAAATTTCCTTCCTTCCGATATGAGGTTAGGGTAGTTACTTTATACCGTAGTAAATTACTGTCTGTATCTTACCAAGGCTAAAGCAAACCCAATCCCTCTGCTATATCCATCCCCTACATAAAAATCCAACAAAGCCATCCGAATACCCAAAGCCGTATAGCTACCCTACGCCTCCGTCCCACCAAGCGCCTTTCGCAGCGTCGCAATCTGCTCCAGAACAGCAGACCTGCTCGTGCCCCCAATCGCAGCCTTCATCTCCACAGATCGCTCGTAATCAAACACGTCCAGCACATCGTCGCCAAACCGGTTGTCAACAGCCTGCAGCTGCGCGAGGGTCAATTTGTCCATGGGGATTCCTTCGTTTTCTGCAAGCGCCACGACGCGCCCGGCGATGTGGTGCGTTTCGCGGAAGGGGAGGCCTGTTTTTTTTGTATGCGAGTTAGTTAAGTTTTCTTGCTTTCTTGCCGTTAGGGGGATATATGAGGATGGTGTGCTGGATTCGGATAGCTATGGGGGGCTTGGGGCTTGCTTGGTTGGTTAAAATTATATTTACCTTTCCGCACGAGATATTCTGCTAGATCGGTAGCCAGCATATCGGGAGTTAGGGCGTCGCGCATTTTATCGGGGAAAACAGTTAGTGTGGATAGCACGCGGGTTGCGATAAGCAAGCTATCCTTCAGCGTCTTGACGTGCTCGAGGAGCGGCTCTACGCTCTCCTGTAGGTCCTTGTTGTATGTAGACGGAATGCCCTTGATGGTCATCATGAGACCAGCCATACCACCAAATATTCTACCGCACTTGCCTCGTAGGAGCTCGAGGGAGTCGCCTGCGATGTTAAACAGCTGTTAGA
>LDEV01000480.1:0-20086 GCA_001014755.1 Blastomyces silverae | reverse complement strand
TTACAGTTATCTGTTCATCTTTCAAATTAATATACAGTTATATGAGAGAATACTCAAACTCAGAAGCAGATTTAACTGTCTATTAATAAACAGATCTTCTTACTACTCAGATTCTTTAAATATAATTAAGTTAATCTATTAGAAAAGCTACTATACACTGAGATGTTAACAAACTATATTTGAAATATTAAGTAAGAGCTCTTTCATAATATTACTGCTAACTTATATACTAACTTATATATAGAACTAAGATCTGGAAAAAATATTCTCATTAAAATAAGCAGATTGACTGAATGTTCTCTCTATCTTTATTATAAAGAGTCTACTATCTCTGATATCTTCTCACTGTTATTCAGAGTTCAAAAAGCTTTATAGATCTGCAGATAATTAATAATGTGATATATAATAACTTTCAGAATGTCTGCTATACTGTCAGTATTCTTATCTCAGATAATAACTGAGATTTCTGCTTTGATAAGACTCACAAGCTGTAGTCAGATTCATCACTCTACTTTATATTTATATTAACACTGATATATGAAGAATTGAATGAGAAAACTATCTCTTTAATTTGAAATAAATATTTCACTGATTTATATGATGATCTATCACACTGTATTAATTATGAGAAGCTTACTTACTTAGCTGTATAAGAATTAGATAAAGTTATAAAGAATCTTGATCTTTTTCTTCTACACTGCTTTCTATAATATAAGAAGATGAGTCTTTCTGATTACAGACTATTAATATATGAGTATAATTAATCTAATAAAGAGATAACTGATAATCTGCTGATTTGAGCTGAGTTCATATATAATTGCAGAGAACTTACTTAGTGAGCTGAAGAGTATGAGATCATATTTAATCATGATCAGTGACTGATTTATAATATCATTTTAACAACTTTACAGAATAGCTATAGCACTGCTCAATTCTTTCTTAGTAGATCTGAGAGTATGAGTAAAATCTTTCTATATCAGACACTTTATAAATATCTAAGAAGTGAAGACTGAATTATTCTTTATATAATATTCATCAGTATCATATTCACTCTTCTACTTAGTAGTTAAACAGTATATAAATAGTTCAAGATTCTGATTCTGATTAAGTTAAATTTCATCTGTCAGATTTTATTATTATTACAGCTGAGAGAATTATTTTAATAAGTTTATCTTCTCATATAAGATGAGACACTGATAATCTCTGCTAATATATTTAACACTGTTGATTATTCTCTTCAGAATGTCTATTATTTCTTTTTATTATTTAAGAGTCTTTCTACTGTCTTTAATGAAGATTTTCAGCAAGTTCTTTCTATCATCTTATATAAGTCTGCTCAGAATGTGATCAATATTATTATATATAACTTCTTAATCTGACTGTGTCTCAAATCTCTTAATCTTTATAAAAATATGTGACTCTGTAACATCACTTCTGAGAATATTATATTCACTCAGTGACTGAGTTAATTAACTGTTAATTCTGTTTATTATAATTCAATTAATCTATCTTCTGAAATTTCAGTTGTATTCAGCTTCATCATATTCACTGATTATATATATCTCAACTTTCTCACTCAGTATGAAGATTGTTATTATTTCTAATTCTATACTATTATCATATTATTGAATAATACTATTCAGTGACTGAATGTATATTTTCTATCACAGCTGTTAAAAGATATGATTATCTGTTTCACTGATAATTTCACTGAGATTAATAATGATTATTATAAAGAGATATTCTGAGAGTTTCTTCATAAGTTAAATACTGATAGTCTCTCTCTTTCTGTCTTACATCTTAAGATTGAAACTTCACTTATACTTCTTCAGAATCTTAATTTTTCAGAGAGACTTTGTAATAAAACTTACTTAGTACTGTAACAGATAATTAATCAGTGTTTATAAATAATTATTAATAATGAGAAATTTGATAAACAGATTCATCTACTTTATCAGATTCAGTATAAATATACAGATGAATTCTTATATAAAATTTATCAGTATTAATTTTTTATAAGATTGATATTTATAATAATTATTAATAAAACTCAGAGTTAATTATTGAATAATATTAAAGTTAATCTTCAGTTATTAGCTTTTTCTCATAGTCAGCTGTATATAATATTATTATAAATCACTGATATAAGCTGTGTGATGATTTTTTTAAAGCAGAAGACTGAGAGAATAATCTTAAATATTATCTACTCAGAGATATTTAAATATATTATATCTCTCTCATCTGAGAATTCTTCTTAATTATTTTCTCTATAGAATTATCATCTTATTTTTACTTTTTACTTTTTATTTTTTACTATCTCAATTCTTTACTTTTTCTCTTAGCTTAGCTTTGAAATACAATATCTTTCTTCTGTTTAAACACTGTCTACTTTATAATCACTTCAGTGATTATTAACACTGCATTCACTGAAATCAGTACTATGAATTTAAAGTTTCAGAGTATAATTAATCTCATATATAATCTGACTGTTTCAGATATCATCTCTGTTAAGAATATAATAATCTTTATTCAATATCAGAACTCTAAATATATTATATTCTCACAGAATAACTTTATAAACAGATGTAGTCAGCTGTTTATTAACTATAATAATAATAACATCTGTATAATAACATTCACAGCAGACTATATACAGATATAACTCAGTGATTTATTAGCTGATATATATAGTAAAGTTTCTCTCAGTATTATAAATTCTTAAGTGTATGTGATAAGAATGATACAGACTATTTCACTTAAAATTAATAAAACTTATATCTTCATCTTAAAAATCAACTTCTATTATAATAATGAATATTATGAATTCAATCTTTATTATATATTATCTGATAATTAATATTGAGTGAAGACTTCTCTGCTATAAATAAACTACTCTTACTATATCAGTGATTAGATAATGAGTCTATACTATTATAAAAAATGCAATTTCTCTTTAATTAATTTATCACAGCTCTTCTTTCTTTTAAGTGCTCTGAGTAAAAGTAACTTCATCATCTTAAACTTTGCTGAATTAATCTCTGAAACTTTAAGATAAAATATCTGAATCACTCTCTTTTCTCTTATTCTAATTATATCAGAATCTCTTAGAGATGTTAAACACTTTCACTGAATGAATATTCTCACAACTTCTGTTAAACACTCTTGAATTGATCAGAGTTTATCAATACTAATGAATTCAAATTTAATCATATCACTATCATCTATTATAGTCAAAGACATTGATAATACTGAGACTGAGAATAAAATGAGTAAGTAATCACTCTGATTTTTAAAGTCTGATATACTGAATAAGCTGCTGTATCTACTGAAGATATCAATTTCACTATATACTTCTGAATAGATATTATTCTCTTCAAATAGTAGCAGCTCAGAGACTGAGTCTAAAGATATAGATAGTAGTAGCTTTGACAGCTTCATTAATTCTTCTTCTTCTAATTCTGATGACTCAGATACTAACTCTTCTTCTACTATAGAGAATCTTAAGAATAAGAGAAAGAGCTGTATAAAAATCAGAACTAGATAGATAGATAGATAGTAAATAGTTTAGATATTAGATTAAGTTCTTATCTTTTTCAATAAAAGATTATTCTTTTTAATAAAGAACTTTAAAGAATAGAGCAGTGCTTAATAAATATCAAGCACTGTAAGTACTGTAACTATTAATCTTACTGAACTCTCTATATACAAGTTATAGTCAAGAGTGAATGAGAATAGAGTGATGAATTAGAAGATCTCTACACATTAAGTATTAAACAATTATAATATATTGAAGACAACTACTACTGCTCTATATGAAAGAGAATGATATATGAATTGACTATAGAATTGAGATTCAGTAGATTGGCAATGCAGTATAATTTAAAAGAGAACTTAAAGATTGATGCTGTGGTGTCACCGCGGTGTGTGAATTGCTTGTACAGAGTACGGAGTACACTGTACAAAATGATGATTACCACCGAGCTCCGTTCCATTCTCGGCTCCCTACCTGCACTTGCAAGGGGACACCTTGACATTTTGTGAATGAGGTTTTCAACCTAACAGGGGTGTTTGGGGCAAACCTTGGAAGTCTAGAACACCGTAAGAATATTCCCAGCATCATCCTTAAGGGAGAGTAAAATAACTGCCCAATCCCAGCTTTCCTCTGATATTTTCTAGGAATTTTCGTTTAGATCTCGTTTCTACGTTTCTACTGCCGATCTACGAAGCCGTACGGGAGCGACCCGTACCGAATAAGCCTTAATTTATCATTAACCAAAAATGTTGAGCCGTGAAACAAAAAAGTTCTCAGCTGCGGAAATTTGATGCTCCCTGTCTGGATATCTTCCATCCATACTCTGGAATTTTCATCAACACGTGTTCACTGCTGTGGGTAGAAACCCCGGCGATCTATAGACTACTTGAAGTTAACCCATGAACAATAGATCTTACGGAATTAGACCAAACAATTTTTGCATAGTTCCCTCACCGACCGGAAGCTTCGACTGAGGTGCGAAGAAAGGAACTATGTACTCAGCACTTTCATATTCCTCTCTCTCGTCCGATATGGTGCGCGCGAATGTAACCAAAAACAGCCCCAAATCCCGGGCTGGCATCCTTTGCGAGCTACTAATCCCATGTCCTGCGCGACACTTAATGGTGTCGAGAGTTAAATTTCTGATTTGCTCAGCTAGGCCTCTCGTCTTGTCATCATCAACGTTCGACTTGCTGGGGTTGGCTTCCTGCAAAAAAGCGGATTGCATAAATCCCGCTAGGCAGACTGCCCTATGCCCACGAGCCGACCTGCCAAAGGGCAATTCTGCTGAAGGCTGCCGCGGAAGCTATCTGCAGTTCCCCCCGTGCACTACTTGGGCTTGCCCCCACCCAGAGTGGATAGCCATCGATGTGAAAAGTTTCTGCGGATCCGAAGCGTGTTTCAGGAAACGCAAAACACAAAAATCTGTCTTTCCTATTTAATTTTTTTTTATTTAGATAGAGCAGCTGCTTAATGATAATGAGAAATTAGGTACTTGTTGCTTCCAGGGTTTTGCTCCAAATCCATCGACAAATACCAGGGTACGAGTAAATGCCCATCTGCATCGGAACTTGTCCATAAACTGGTGAATTAAACGAAATTCTTCGGAAGCGGCGGCTGGCATTTATCCTCACGCTTTATCATTTCCTATTTGAGCAATATGCAGGAACACCCATGGACCGCGCATGCAAGCCAGCCGTTTTTTTTTTTTTTTTTTTTTTTTTTTTTTTTTTTTTTTTTTTTTTTTTTTTTTTTTTTTTTTTTTTTTTTTTTTTTTTTTTTTTTTTTTTTTTTTTTTTTTTTTTTTTTTTTTTTTTTTTTTTTTTTTTTTTTTTTTTTTTTTTTTTTTTTTTTTTTTTTTTTTTTTTTTTTTTTTTTTTTTTTTTTTTTTTTTTTTTTTTTTTTTTTTTTTTTTTTTTTTTTTTTTTTTTTTTTTTTTTTTTTTTTTTTTTTTTTTTTTTTTTTTTTTTTTTTTTTTTTTTTTTTTTTTTTTTTTTTTTTTTTTTTTTTTTTTTTTTTTTTTTTTTTTTTTTTTTTTTTTTTTTTTTTTTTTTTTTTTTTTTTTTTTTTTTTTTTTTTTTTTTTTTTTTTTTTTTTTTTTTTTTTTTTTTTTTTTTTTTTTTTTTTTTTTTTTTTTTTTTTTTTTTTTTTTTTTTTTTTTTTTTTTTTTTTTTTTTTTTTTTTTTTTTTTTTTTTTTTTTTTTTTTTTTTTTTTTTTTTTTTTTTTTTTTTTTTTTTTTTTTTTTTTTTTTTTTTTTTTTTTTTTTTTTTTTTTTTTTTTTTTTTTTTTTTTTTTTTTTTTTTTTTTTTTTTTTTTTTTTTTTTTTTTTTTTTTTTTTTTTTTTTTTTTTTTTTTTTTTTTTTTTTTTTTTTTTTTTTTTTTTTTTTTTTTTTTTTTTTTTTTTTTTTTTTTTTTTTTTTTTTTTTTTTTTTTTTTTTTTTTTTTTTTTTTTTTTTTTTTTTTTTTTTTTTTTTTTTTTTTTTTTTTTTTTTTTTTTTTTTTTCTTTTTTTTTCTCTCCATATGCAACATGAATTTTGCATGGAATTACTCAGAACCATGAGGATTAAAACAGCCCCACCAGGGCTACCGCATGGCGTGCATGGCAGGAATACTGACGTGGAGTGCAGCCCAGCCGTTCCGCGGGGCAGGGATACCGAGCGAAGGCTATCAATTCATTTCTTTTTCTTTTTCTCTTTCTCTTTCTATTTTTTTAGACTGCTACTCACCCTATCGAAGCCGTTGCTATACAAAACTAGGAAGCATGTAACGGTTCATCCGACGGTAGGTTGGAATCGCACAACCTTGTACGGCTGGAATGTCGGTGTGGACATGATTCACCCTCGTCTCTATTCAGCTGTCGCCGTTTTCTTCCATATCGCGGTTTACAATGGCTAGCATAGGGTACGCGAAAGCTTCTTCTCTTCCTGCGGCCTAATTGTTCGTTGCTCGTATACATGTACATGTACATGCACATGCTCAATATTCTGTTGATGGCCCGGGAGAACTACTCTAGTCACATACATGCCATTGGCTATTGGCTCAAATATCCACCACTTAACAATACTAAAACCATTTATCTTTTTATAATGGATCCCTCTTAATGTACCTACCAGTGCCCGGCACAGAATTTTGGCTTCAAGCGGGATAACTTAAAGAATGGTAGCTGCATTGAACTGCATTTTTGGTTTAAGCGACTTTGATAGATTTTTCATCCCTAGGCAGGTTGACTTGAGAAACTACTTCTGGCAAGAGTGCTGAGACATCTTTTTGAATATCAATACTTGCTTTGTTTGTCCACTGGGCTCATTCGACAGTGAATGTTAACATATTCAGCCCTCTTATCATGTCAGGATCTTGGGGATTTTATGCAGGCTTCTCATAATTTAATGCTACTAGAACATAGAATCTGGCCGAGAACACTCCTTTTTGCATTCTTATATATGGAAAGCTTGATGTTCATGTAATATTTATAGATATTTATAGATACATGTTGGTACCAGAGAACTAACCTCGCAAGATATATATTCGTTCTCTGTTGACATTTTTGATGTTGCGCTTCAGGCACGTCAGAAGCTAAAAATAATACTCTAGCTACTTCATTTATAGGGTTCAAAATGCACGTTCCAAGAATTATGAATAGTGGGTTAGATTTGAAGAATTACATTTTGTGAAGGGTTTCATGTATATGTACAGTACATGCACTTGCAGATTTACGTTCATTTGAAGGTTTTTAAAATATTGGAGGAGAGTTTGGCCAAACGCTGAGGGAGCAGGTTGTTGTTTAGCTACTGTGCCTTCTGTGTATGTACATACATGTTTTGATCTCAAAGGACTCTACCAGAGAGAGGGATGGATGGTGATTTTCAGTGGGACCCTATACGTTAGCAAATTTTTGCGTTATACCTATGTGAACTTCTAAGAAACTCCGTGCACATTCTAAATGAGCAAGTAGAGCTAGACTGAGAAAGAGTCGCCTGATAGGGTTAATTTTGTTCCATCAACACCAAGTCCTCTTGATCGGCAGCGTAAGCCAATATGGCTCTTTTCCCAGTCGCAATCTGTAAGACATAACTGTTTTCAAGAATCAGACAACATCACTCTACATTTCCATGAAGATGACCGTCGTTGGGAAAGAGACGCTAAATGGATTTGCGGACCGGGCCAAAGCAGAGCGACATATTCGGATAAACTCGCTCGCCCTTGCCAAACCAATGGTTGCATCGACTCTGCCCGAGCAGGGGATCTTCATTGCAGCGGAACAGGACGAAGCTTACGGCTCGGATTCCGAAACTGGGCTGAAGGTAAGTCACTTGCCAACCCCCTCCTCGCATCGAACCTACATTAGTCAGGGCGACAGGGCAGCCCTTATGCAAAGAGGTTGCACGCACGGGCCGCCCCAGCGGGTTCCGTCTGCGGTACGGAGGCCTGTTAATACAGGGATGCCATGGAAACCGAAGAAACTTGGGACATGAGAACTTGCAAGGACGGGGGTGGGAGCGCCATGGAAATTTATGTGGCCAGGAAGGTCTGGCGGAACCGTTTGTGGGTACCGGCCGCTGGAGATCCCTGAGCAGGGAGGCCAATAGAATTCATAGGCAACTCGTGAAACCGGATTAGCAAATGGTGTTTTGATTCGCTGAGGATATGCTGCTGTTAGTATGTGAAACCTAGTAGCGCGCGCTGCATGCCGTCATCCAGGGCGCCCATGTTTCCTCGGGGGCGAAGTCGCTGTAGACATAAATCTAAATAAAGGTGTCCAGATTTTCCACTTGTGAGCGGAAGAAGCTTGAATGTCAAGGCCAGAAAGTGCTTGATAAAGGTATATTTCCTTCAAGATACGCGAGAGAAGGATATTCGGGCGTTATTGCACGAACCCAGGCTTACCGCTTCTCCAAAGAGCGAGATACCCTAATGTATCCAGAAGCTGCACTTAGTGTCGTGGCCACGGTCAATCTTATTTTAGCTAGCGAATGGTTACGCTCCGATAAATCGAGTTGGCTTTATCAAGTGCATATAGTTTCTGCCGGCACAGGGTGCTTGATTTATTGTCCATGCCAACGGTTTCTGGCTTTGATATCTGTTAGCCGAAGAAAGGGGTAATATTTCGATCAAGGGTTTCGTACCGCGCATTAACCTTGCCTATACCACACATATAATATCCTCCATACATTTAGCCCGTTGGCAGAGAGCTATTTGTACACTTTTGAACGCTTCCGGGTCTTTAGGTTTTTGGTGCCTGTGAGCAGAAGCGGAGTTTTCCAAGCATTCTCTTGCGTTTTTTTTAAAGGAAATGAAAAAAAAAACTAGTGCAACGTGGGCCTAAAAGCTCGATATAAGAGCGCATATCGTAATATCCGTATTATACTTTAAAGTCAATGAGAGACGATTTTAAAATATAATTCCTGTGGTGCGTTGGAACGATTGAAAGATGGGGATATTCGGAATAACATTTTCGCGTTCCGCTGAGTGCGTAAATATAAACCAGCGAGTCTAGTTTTCCCATGACATTCTCTCCTCTGGAGGTTCTTTCAGCGCCTGATAGGAAGTCAGATGTCATCGTGAGCAGGAAATCGCCGAAGTTAATAATGAGCTGAGCCGAAATAATACGGTGGAATAAAAGGAAATTATCATTTCTTACGAATTACCCGATACGGTATCAAATGCAGCGACGTGGATTATTTTTCCCCAACATAGGGCCGCAGCTGGTTTCAAAACAGTTGGTAATATTGACATTAAAAGAAACAGGGAACCGTATGTATGTACCCTTATGTATTGCACAAGTTTCAGCATCGGTATTGGAACACTCAAAGAAGCCAAACGAAACGAGAAACGAAGAGCGCAAAATAAACGACTACGCAGTTGGAGGAACCCACAACCATCCAGAACTATTGAAACAGACCTCAAACTCGACGCCCCCAAACAAACCAAGCGCACCATACAGATCAAAATCACCTTCTAGACCCCCAACACCACCAGCATCCTCGTCAACCTCCTCATGTAGATCCCAGCTCCCTACAATCTTTCCATCCCGCGTGAAGAATATTTCCACCTGAAGAGTTGGTGATGCGCCAGTGGCTTGGGACTGTGCGAACGACTCTGGAGGTGGCAATGAGAATTTCATTCCTAAACCAACTGTTTCCCCAACCTTGAATGGGCTGGTGAACTCCATCCCGCCCCATGAATCGTTTACGAATCTGCACCCATCGTCGGAGAAAACACCCACGCTGCCTCGTTCCCAGCCGGGTGATCTCCATGTCGGATATGGTTGAGCTGCAAATCCGATGGAAAACCCGCTAGTTTGGCCATTGATTCCGCTATGCTGTGCAAGGAGCTTTGCTTCGAAGTATATCGTCTTCGATCGTTCTGTGACTAGGGGCGAGTCTTTTGTAGGGAAGTATACTGGTAAACCCGTCAACAGAATACAGTCTCCATTCTGGTCCCGAGTGCGTCCTCTCCACATTCCTTTATTGACAACCTCTAGGCTCCCGTTGTACTCTTGAGGCCGAACAGGTCGAAGATCAAAGTTTTGAACGGAATTATAGACAGCGTCTGATGGTGTGTATGGTGTCCACAACGGGGTGTTATCACAGAAGTCATGAGCTCGATCGGCATCTTCTTCTGTTGCATTTCCTGTATTGGAATAGAGATAGCCTCCAATTGGGGGTGGAGGAAGAATAGCTGTATCTGGCACAGCTTCTTCCCAGTTGTGGTAGGGAGGTGGATTGCCTGGCGGGGCTTTGGTATTTTCATCATGTGCTCCGTCTTGATACCCTGGGGGAGGTCCCGCGGTAGCAGCTGTTATCCCAGCACTCCTAGATATGAGAGGCTCTGACTTTTGATGGTTTGCTCCCTCAGAAACCTCTGGGATGGTGCTAGGTCCAGCAACGATGGCTTCATTGGGGCCGAAAACACGCTGCTTCTCATCGCCCGTAGACAGAGCTGATAGATTTGGAGTAGCCTGTTGTATGCTAGGTGTAAAAGACATTGGTGGTGGGCATTTGCTCGGCTGTTGCTTGCTAGCTAGAGTGCCACTATTCTCTACAGGCCGGCTTGGAACCGCGCCTTCATCCTTATCGGCCCTGCAGCAGAAGAAAGCCATTTCAAAAAGTTTAGGAGGGAACTAAGGGCATAAACTTAAACTCGATATAGCCGTTTAGTCTCCTGGCACGATTTCGGGGTGATGGAGAGTGAAATAGCCGGGATGTTTGGCACCTTGGGTTGCGTTGTCTTAAAGATATTGTTTAGGCACAGTACAAACCAATAGTACCCTCACGTTCCGAAGAAGATAGGTGAAATAGGTAGATAGATAAAAGAGAAGACCGCCTTTGGTTGAAATGTAAAATCCACGGGGTCTCTATCACACTAGCAACCCAGGACAGGGAAGGAAAGGCCGAACTCGGTAAGCTGAGTTCGCACAGATGAAATTCCCAGTTATGCCGTCTTCGTGGAGAAATCAGAATAGATAATGGAGATAAGAACGGTTAATACTGGTAAACAAAAGGCCAAATATACAGTACTCGGGCAATACATTCCTTAAATGAAGACATTGAGATGTTCTATTAAGTAGCAAATCCAGGTTTAAGGCGGAGCGTGTGGCTGAGCAGGCCAATGATGTGTCATCAAGGAGGTTTAAATAAAGTTGTGATTATCCTGCGGCTTGCGAATTTTGAACCATGGTTTAATTTAACTTTATTATCATTCAAAACTTTGAGTGACGTCAGGGGTTCGAAGTTAAAAAGAAAACGATACATATATGATATGTTAGACCACTGGGGCAAAAGAGCTCAATCACCACCAGTAACTACTAAACTGGTGATATTAGAGGGGCCGAACCCTGGAACCCCAACAACATATAAGAAAATGATCTGTGAGGGGATACTGCATCTCTCCAGCATACTGTTTAGTTAAACCCCCCGATGGCCAATGCTGCCACACCAAAGCCAGTTTGAGGGAACCAACTCACATTACAAGTTGTTCCTCATATGTTCCCTGAGTTTACTGTATTTTCGCCTGAGATATTTTGCAATGGTCTTATATCACTTGTCCAGGGCTTTTCTGAATATAAAGTTTCCTACTTAGTATTTGTGCCAGGTTGTGGCACTAGTAGGATATTTTACATCTGACCTTGGCCCACCTCAGTCTATCCCCTTTTTCGTTTCCAATTGACAAACAAATCTCCCGTAGCTTATTCTTCTAAAAGCTCTGCAAATATATCATTCCTCCAGCGTGCTCTGAAAGAAGAATTTATGAAAAGCTAGTCGACATAGGCTAAGAGGTCAAATGTAAGCTTAGGAGACGTGATTTTCATGCCGAGATTTACGGTCTACAAACTCATTATGCGGCGTTGCCTGCGCCTCTATAATAACGTCTTATCCTGACATAATTTATACCTGGAAGTCCACGGACGCTGGGAGTACCATTTAGCAACCACTCAACCACTGACGAATTAGTTAGAGGATGACGCCTGGAACAAAATGTGTAGCCAGTTAGGGATAACTACATGATCCTCGTTTTGTGACAAGGAGCGAAGTCGGCAAATAAGCATCTAAATCCAAGTCGACTAATAAGTTTACTAACCATTGTAGGCTTAAGAACTCCGCCATACGGCTCTAGGACGGTTAGTGTGGGTGCAAAGTTGTAGCTGACACCTCCAGCTCCCGAGGCCGATAGAATCCCCGGCTATCTCAACGATCAACCGAACCCCGCCAGATATATATCCTCCTCTTCTATCTAATACGAGGAGGCCATTATTGGGAATCAAATGTTTCAATGCTTCATTGAGAATTGACGCTCTGCCAATTTAAATAGCATATGAACAACAATTCCTGACAGCTATCACTATCCTATTGCTCTATCATTAGACATTATCGTGGAGATATCACAACATGGCCGTTCCAAACTCCAAACCGTTCCCAGTACCCAATGGCATGCGTTCGTTCTGGCATACAGAGCAACACGCTCTAGAGAACCACCGTTCAAGCGAAAGTCTCCCGAGCGAATGCGATATTTTGATTATAGGAGCTGGCTACGCAGGCGTCTCAACTGCTTATCACATTCTACAGGACAACCCCTCCCCTCCTTCGGTAGTAATTCTTGAAGCCAGACAGGCTTGTTTCGGGGCCACGGGCCGTAATGGCAAGTTTTTTTTCGTCTGAAAGTCTCAAACAGTTAATGGCAAAGGCGTGAAAGAGGAAACAAGAAGAGCTACTACCCCCTCGTGTCAAAGTGCAATAATGGACGTTCATTCTGACGCTATTTTATCGGCAGGTGGACATATACGGCCCAGCCCAGTTCTTCCAATAATGAAGCATGCAGACAAAGATGGCCTTGAAGCGGCATCAGAACTCTCAAATTTTGAAGCTGAACATATCCCCGCGATTAGAGACGTGATTGAGAAAGAAGGTATAGAATGCGATTTCACCATGACCAGGAGTTTTGAGGTCTTTCTTCAAGAGGACCATTGCAAGAAGGTTGAAAAGGCATTCAACGAGCTCGTGAAATCAGGCGTTTCTTTGAGGCAAGATGTGCAGTACACGTCAAAAAATGCAGAGAGGGTGTGTCTTTAACATTCCCTTTTCACCATTAGAACAGGGGCATTCGAACAGCCTCTCAACCCCCCCCCACCCCAGAATGCACTTAAGAGGAAGTTCCATGCCAACTCCTAATATACGAGTGATCGTCCCAGGTATCCGGCGTAAAATCCGCCAAAGGCTGCCTCCATTACACAGCTGCACATATCTGGCCCTATAAATTCGTTCTACATCTGCTCTCCAGCCTACTCTCTCGCTTCCCCGACCGCCTGAACCTCCAAACCAACACACCCGTCACCGGAATCTCTCAAACGCCCGATCCAACAACTGGAGAATGGACCGTAACCACTGAATCGCGCGGCGCTATTAAGGCGAAGAAAGTAATCCTCGCCACGAATGCATACACTGCCGCCATCGCACCTGAATATACCGGGAAAATCGTCCCCGTGCGTGGGGTATGTAGCCGCATTTTAACGCCGGTAGGTAAGCCCGCGCCCTATTTGCCGAACACGTACAGCTTACAGTGGGGAGCTGAGGGGTATGACTACCTGATCCCGCGACCGGATGGGAGCATCGTTGTCGGCGGCGGGAGGGGAAGCTATATCTCTGACCTGGGAAATTGGTATGGAAATATTGACGACACGGAGCCCATAAAGGCTGGGAAAGGATATTTTGATGGGTATATGCAGCGCCATTTCATTGGGTGGGAGGATAGTGATGCGTACACTGAGCAGGTGTGGTCCGGTGGTAAGTAAAGCTCTACCTACATCGAGATTGCAGAGTACGCAGGACTACTAAACACACACGGGCATACGTATCCTTCATACATAATAATAGCCTTTTAGCATCTACAGGGGCTAACATCTTGTTCAAACAACAATAAAACAAAAAACAGTAATGGGCTATTCCGCAGACCTTCTCCCGCACGCAGGCCCAGTTCCTGATAAACCAAATCAATATATCCTTGCCGGCTTCAGTGGCCACGGGATGCCCATGGCTTTTCTAACTGCAAAGGGGATCGCCAAGATGGTCCGTAATATGAATGATGGCAAAGGTGGTGGGGACGTGGCTTTCGAGGAGACGGGAATCCCGAGGCTCTACAGGACATCGCGGGAAAGACTGGAGTCTACGCGCAATGAGATATTGGCCGTGAATTTCGGGATTGGTGGCGTTGAGGACTAAAGGGATGAAGATAACTAGGATAGTGGAACGGAAGTGAATCTGAATGATAAAGCGCGGGGTTGAACATGAACGGTATAAAGATTTGATGTGGTCCATTTTATTGATATTTCGAGCTTTTGCTTTCCTTTCCTTTTTGTAAGGAACTGCTAAGGGATTCATTTGATTTATGAGAGGTTACTGGCATTCCAGCTTACTCTATCTGGAAAATCTAATTTGCCTTATAAAACCATTAAGCAATTCCCCATAATATTATTTCCCAGCGACTACTAGCAAGTCATGTCCATTTCATACAATGTTATATTAAAACACTGAAATGCTGCGCTGCCTCAACACCCAACATTAGCCTCATCGATGAGAAAGTCAACATTTCTTTAACAAGCTCTCGCATCGTGTGGTCCACTAGCCATGCTCAGATTCTCACACGAGGGATAAAAGAAAGCAGCCAGTGCAATGATCACATAAGCGGATATGAGCAGCGCCCCTTCGAGGTAATTGGTCCTGCCGTCTAGGACCAGATAGTTGACGATGAAAGTAGAGGCAAATAGCGAGACAGTTTCAAATAGGCTGAAATAGAGCGACATCTCAGTGTTCAGGCACCATCCCAGCAGCACGATGACGGGTGTCACAAATAGAGCAATCTGAATACTGCTCCCTAGTGCAACACCAATGGCGAGATCCATTTTATTCTTGCCGGCTACCACCACCGCAGTGATGTGTTCAGCAGCGTTACCAACAATAGGCAAGATAACCAACCCAATAAAGGCTTGGCTGACGCCAGTATTCTCAACGAGGTATTCGATGCTATCGACTAGAAACTCCGCGCAGACTGCGACAAGGGCTGTGGAAACCACTAGGAGAACAATAGAAGCCGTGCGGGATATATGACATGACCCTCTAGTCTCAGTTGCAATTCCACCGGGATTCTGTGATGGAGCAATAGTCATGAGGTGCGGAAGTGGCTGAGCTGAAGGCATTATCGGGCGACTAAACGGGCTTTGCAAACGACCAGGAAGCGAATTCGCACGTCTTAGGCCACATTCATTTTCACCAGAACTACATTGACTGCCGAAGGGAGCTGTTGTAGTACTTTGAGTAGGGTACAAATGTGGCCTGTTCATGAAAACCCGCGGAAGGACCTGGCGCGTGGACAAACTACGTACAGCGAGCGGCGGTTTTGCGGCCGTTGGCTCGGCAGATTCGGCAGCATCAGCGGCAAAGTTAACCTGTCGTTTGGCATGGGTGGGCGGAGTGGAATCAAAGATTGGATGGTGGTCCTGATCATTCTTTTCAATCACAGGGTTATTGACACTGTCCGCGCGCTCTTTACCTTCGTTGTGAATGTGGCGCTTCTTTGTTTGCTTTTGTCTGTTCCCATGAGAGTTAAAGGAGGATTCAGGGCCTGCAAAATCCTTGCAAACGGGGCGAGATGGAGGAGAGTGTCGAATTTTATTTGCCTCATCCGTATCCGCCTCATCTCCACTCATTGTCTGATCCATACCAGCCGACCTAGATTCTGAATGGCGCCCGGGCTGCGATGGGGCTGATTCTGTCGTTGGCTGTGAGCTTGATGAAACGGTACGATTAACGGAAGCTGATGAAAAGCTTTGTCGCACGTCTCTCGACTTAATGCTCTGCTTATGACGTCGCCGTTTCTTGAGCGCGTTTTTGATGCGCTCGGTTCGCGTGTAGGACCCCGATGTTCCGTCACTGTCACTGTCGCTTGATGAGCTAGATTCCGATGAGCTGGAGGAATTTAACATGTCGGCCAGGACTCCCGGATGAGATTCTTCGTCGATTTTGTGTTGAGGAGTGCTTTCATAGAAATACGCGTGAGATTTGAGTTGAAACAGCAAGTATAGAACATATACCAGCAGAAGGATCTTGAAGTTGTCAGCACGGAATAAATTCGAAGTATTTTCGGGTATCTGGGCTTACCACACTCGTACCCCTGCTTACTTTCAACACAACGGCATCAGCAATCTCCATATTGTTGAATGAGGCGTGAAAAGCGGTCTATGAATAGAAAATGTTAATGGGGAGAATTGGGGAAGGGTGAGAAATTGGGAGAAATCTTACTGGTAAGAGAAGGCTCATGACGCTGAGACTGAGCAAAGCGGCACTCATTTGGGTAATATTTGAATTGTACAACTGGTAACATTCGATTAGTATGAAGGCAACTAGTAGTACTTCAGGAGCTAGAATCTTATCACCTGTTCTCGATATCGAAGACCACCAAATAGGAAACACATTCCTAGAATAAGCAGTAGATTTGCTAGAATGGACCCAAGCAGAGATGCCTGAACGATCCGGACTTCTTTCTGGAAACACAACCGTGTTAATAGCGTATACATAACTGGAAGAAAAGGCAAGACCGCGTTAACTTACAGCTACAAGTGCAATACTGTTGGTGTGTGATTCAAGAGTCAGTATCCTGGCCAGGGTTTTTCGAGTGGTAGGACATGAAATAGCAAACTGGGGCGGACTGTGAAAATTAAATTGAAGTTGATTTCGAAAGACGTACATGCTGTGATATCGTTAGCTATATCTGTCAGAAGAATGGTGCATGGTGGAGGAGGTTGTCCATACAATATAATGAGTTCCACGGCATTTCCGAACGTGACATTCAGTAGAGCTCCAATTTTGTCACTTAGGTTTCTCGCCGCATTCTCAGTCGCGAAACTAAGCAGTGAAGCCAAAGGAACGATGGCCACGGCGTTTATAGAGAACACGACGGTTGGACTGATCGGACTCTCATGTCCCATGGAACGATTCACCGCGCCCAAGGCAATTCCAAGGGGGACAAAAACGAGAGCCCAATTTATCCAGCTTGACAAAATAATCAAGCGTATGGTGCGATATATTCGAATTATGAGAGAGTCTTTGTCCACAGCTCCTATGGTGGCTGCATTTTCCTCACTACCAGTATCGTTTGTCGCCGAAGGGGAGCGGGAATCAACTGAGGTTGCTTCGGTCGCGGGGACAGGTTTTGGCTCATCTTGACAACTGGGTTTGTTGCCAGCTCTGTCATCTGGGTCATGTTTTCGAGCAGAAGAATTTGTGATGGGTAGGATATGATTGTGGTCGTGATTAGAGCGGCTGTTTACGCCTAGTGAGTCTTCATGAGCAGCAGCCCTGATTTGGAACCGACGAGCAATGCGGTCTATTAATGGAGGTTCGTCAGAGGATTCGTTCATCGAGGGATCGTAGCACTAAGAAAACCAAGGAGGTTCGATGAAAACACAGAGATTTTGAGCCCAGAGACCACGACGCGTGAGGATGAGGAGTTGCAAGATTTACTTATTTAAGCTCGGTGTGCTGGCTGCAGTACCTATGACGCTCAACGTGAAGTTAGTCCTGCATAGGGCAAGCGTGCTTTGCGAGCCGCTCAGCCACAGCTCCACATTCACATGACGTCATATGTGTGTGGCATATGATCACGTGATTTATTGTCTCCGATTACATCATCAGCCTAGTTTCTCAGCCAATCAAAATTGTCGGCTATCTCACCTCACAGAACTCACTTGTGGTCCTACGCGCAGCAATGATGAGTACTGCAGCGGCCTTTCAAAAATATAAAATGTAAATTATTTACGAGGATGCAGAAATGGAGAAAAACAGCGTTTGTCTACGCTTCGATAACTAGCTCCATTCAGAACCGTAGGAGCGAATCTAGGCTACGGAGGCAAATTATTAGGTTGGTCCCTGGTTTGGCAAACTTACCACTGTTAGATCCCCCGTAGTTATAGTTATGTACCGCTCTCCAGCACCTACAGACTGTATAATATTACAGTGTCTTTCCAATATTAGCGGGACAAAGCAGGCAGGAAGGCGGACGGGTACGGGATCTTGTCACTCAGCTTTGGCCTTGAGACCCCATACCAGAAGCTTCTTTAGTACATCCTCGACCTGACAGAAAAACCCGTGCTTACACGTCGGCTGACCCCTCAGGTCGCTCACCTGACCACACTAAGTGAGGTCACCTGACCCCACACAAATTATGACTAGTCAAAGGGTCAGTTAACCTCTATACAATCTTAATCACTTACAATCTCATACACAGCTTCAGCTTTCTCTTCTCTTCTTTTTTTATTTTCTTCTTATTTCATAACTAGTCAATCACTAATTAATAAAATAACTATCTCTGACAGCAATTCTGAAAATGATAAGTATTTTAGAAAAACATGTAAGTATTTACTGATTGATGACTGATACTCAACTAGTATACTAATAGTATGAAGTGAGAGTATAGATAGTATATATAGATAGATAAGAGAGAGTTGACACTGTCTGTGTTTAATATAACAGTATATTCAGTTAGATCTCATTTTCTTTTTTATTAACTAGTCACTAACTAGTGCTTCATTAGAGAGAAATTAAGTTATTTATTAAGAAGATTTATTACTATATATCAGAGTGTGTAAATCTTATAAGTTTTCTATTACTGATTGAGTACTGATTTTATACTGATCATCTAACAGTAACTAACTAGTTAGATAAAAATGATAATAAATAATTTATAAAAGCATGTTAAAAAACATAGTGAGATATAAGTTATAAATAAGAGATATGATGATGAAATTGTATATAATGAGATTGATCAGACTCTGAGTAAGTTTTAGTATTACTAGTTATAATCTGATCACTCATCAGTAGATCATCAGTTGCTAACTAGTGAGTAGCATTTTATAAGAGAGTCATTGAAGATTATAAGAATAACTTGATAAGTATAACTAGTGCTGTATTAGTTAAATAATCAGAGAGATTTAATAAGAGCTCAGTTATTAAAAAAAAGTAGATGCTGACTGTGAAAAAAATTATTTTACTTATAAGAAAGAATAAAAAGTTAATGAGTGATTTTACACTAATAGTACACTGATCACTCACTGATTACTGACTAATTATATTACAGTATAATATCACTCTGATTAAAAAGATTGTGAAGAATAGAAATCTGTCAATTTTTTGTAAGAGATATGAGAAAATAGAAAATGATAAGTGATTAAATAATTATTAATTAATTTATAAATAATGAGTACTGATGACTGACTAGTCATAGTGTGCTGTAAGAACTTAAAGAATTATTATTATTATATACTATTTTTCATGAAAAATGAAGTGACTAGTGAGTTATTAGTGAAGATGAAGTTCTTCTCTAATTTCTTCTCTGAGAAGAACTCTGAAAAAAAGAAGAAGAAGAAAAAGTAGAAGAAGAAGTGAGAGAAGAAGAGAAGATTAGATAAGAAAAATGAGAAGTATAAGATAGTATCAGAGATGATGAAGAAGAATCTCATCAGTGAGTGACTGATAAGTGACTGATTATAATCAGTTCTTAACTAGTTAGTATTTTTAGATAATTTTTCTGAGCAGTTGTTTCTTTCAGATTTTATTTCTATAAGTGACTATTAGTTACAGACTGATAGCTCATCAGTTATACTCTTTATATTTTTGTTTTTTTTAAAGATTATTCAAACTGATTAATAATCAGTCAGTTATTAATGATGATTAGTCAAAGAATTTTATCTTATTTCAGTTTTTTAAAATATTGCAGACTGATATAATATTAATACTGACTAGTACATCACTGATTATTGAATTAGTATTCTGTTTAACTATTATAAATTTTCAAATAATTTATTATCACTAGTGATCACTGATGAATGACTAGTAGTTATATAATAAGATTATAAAAAACTAAATTTCTTCACTATTATTTATCATTTCATTAGTCAATGACTAGTCATATGAAATATGTGATTTTAAATATTATATATATATATTTCTGAATGAACATGTATTTTCAATAATAAACTTCTATAAGTTTTCACACTGTTTTTTTATAT
>LDEV01000475.1:55730-68536 GCA_001014755.1 Blastomyces silverae | reverse complement strand
TAGTTACATGTTTTTTCGATTGAGTTTTGTGGGTGTGATTTTTATAGAAGGGGTTGTATAGAGTATGTAGCGTCGTAAAGTGATTATAAAAAAGGAGATATAGAAAAACACATACGAAATGTGGGAAGAACAAACAAACAAAAAAAAAGAAAAGAAAAGAAAGGAAAAAAAAACATACAAAGCCCCAAAACATCCCTCACAGCCGGCACTCTATTCGCCAGCGTCTTCAATTCATACTCCAGCTTCGCCAACCGCGTCGTCGCTGGCTTCTCACCTTCGCCAACACCCGTCGCTGTTGTTAACCGTGGCGGTTCCCCCGTCCAGGTCGCCTCGCCCGTTAACAGGTACTCAATCCTCCGTAGCCGCGACTCTAGCAGTTCGATCGTATCCGCTGCCGTCTCTGTCGATGTGGGCATGGACGTGGGTCCCGGCGTAGACGCTGGGTTCGTCATTGCTATAGTTGCGGACGCGGATCCGTGTTGTGCTATGGGCGAAGAGGGACGGAGCGTGTCGAAAGTATTCTCCTTTTCAAGCCTGTTACTATTATTATTGTTGTCGTTGCTGTTATAGGTCGGAGGTGGTCGTTTCGGTCATACACTGCGTACGTTGAGGGGGTTGGTTATCTTGAAGGTAGCTATGTATGTAGCTGGTGCGGAATGGATCGTCTGTCAATTGAGGGACAGTGGGTTTGCTCAATGCGCGAAATCACACAAATAGATGGAGAGCCAATTTTCTTCCAACTCTGCGTCCGCGAACTTTTTTATTGAGTTTCTGCTTTTGTTCGTGTGCCTTTGGTGGTGTTTGGGAGCGGGTGCAGCTGTGGGAAGGGAACTTTTGAGAACTGTCAGCATGGTACTCCGTAATCTAGCTCCTGTTTTCACTCGATCAAATGCGGACACTAACCGGCTAATAATACAATTAGCAGAGCAAATCAATATATCAGGCAAGCACTTAATTGATCGATACACTGTAGCAGTTATGTGGTACCTTGCGTGTTTTGTATAAATATTTGCGGGATGGCATTCAGGAGCGGACATCGTCATCGGTGGTCTGGGGCGAGTGTAAACAAACATAGCAAACATCTCCGCATCCCGAGATATGGATCAGGGGTTGCTTTTTGCCCAGATGCAGGCAACGTACTTCTACAGTACATGGAGGAAACGGGCACTACCTGGCACTTTTTTATATTCCGAAATAAAGAGTCTCCTGATAATGACTATGCTAGAGTAGATCTATGAATATGAGTAACTAGATGCCATGCAATGGTATTTTTAGGCAAGAAAGAATCCCCCGCAAGTCATTGCTTTTAGAAAAACAAAATCCGAAAACTAGGTGAGAAGTCCCCTTCCTGTTTTGATCATACGTCATCATATGTAAATAATCAATAAATAAAGAGAAGGGAAATAACGAAGCGGAAGAAGAATTCGTAAGGCATCCTCTCCCCCGATCGCTTCCCATTTCCTCCCTTCAAAACATGAACATAGGGCCTCAACCCAATAAAGCCAAACATCGTCACCATCTGCGCAATATAGAGGATCATCCGATCGCCACCTACCCCCATACAGACTCAACCCCCAGCCGTACGGCTAGCCGGGTTACCGTATTCCACCCCGCATATCTCCGGGGCCGCGACTATTGCCGCTACCGTCATCTTCACCGTCATCATCAATCTCCTCCTGGATCGGCCCCATAGAACTAGAAGGCTGCACTGAGCGCTTCGCCCCATTACTACCACAACTACCAGCCTGCCCTAGAATCGCCATTCCCCCACCACCAACTCCTCTTTCTTGCATCTCTGGCTCCTTGTCCTCCGGCTCACTAGGTGGCGTGTCAGGGAACGATGAGACTTGATAGTCGAACACATTTATCGTATTGCTGTCGAACGCAGTACTTTCCGGGAGGAGGCTAGCGGGGATCCGGTCATCCCACGAATAGTGTTTCTTGTGATTGCTGTTTCCAGCCGCATTGCGGCCTGCTGGTTTGGTTCTAGTAGGCTCATCTTCTGACATCGATGGTGAAGAAGGTGCGGATGCGTGTTCCAGTCCTGAAACTTTCCCAGATGTTTGTTTTTGGACACTTGAGGTCTCATCGGACTCTCCGCCCAGGGGTTCGAGGTCAGGCCACGAATTGTCGCTAGCCTTTGCGATCTCTTCTTCAGCTTGATGTTGGAGCTTTTGAGCAAATTCCTCTCGTTCGCTTTCGAAAAAACTATTATCCGCGTCGACAAATGCCTGTATCATTTGGGGTCCAGGGTTAGAATTTAATAACACCCTAATCGTATGAAAAAAAGAGAAAATAAAGAAGCTAACTCACTTGTAGTTGTGGCGGAAGAGGCCCCTCCTTAAAGTTGACCGCATTTTCGTTCGCATATACAAGCAACACAGAACGAGCCTCTTCTTTCGCAGCGCGAAGGACCTCTATTTCTCGGACGGGCCGCACCGTATACCCGGCCACATCCATATTGGAAGGCAAAGGAACCCTTGGTTGCCTTTGTTGCTGGGGGATAACTGAATATTGATGTAATGAAGGCACCACAGGAGTCTTTGTAGCTTCTGCGTGTCGAGCTGTGGCATCGTCAACGGAAAAACTGATTCGCCACCACTGCCACTCATCAGGCGCTGAGTGTGTATAACTGGGCTCATCGGTTCCTTCAATGCTCTTTTCGCGCCGTCTTAATACGTACGTGACATGAGGATGGGTACAAACGCCCCGCAATGTGTACTTGTTATGTGGTGGTTTGGCGGGGTCGTTAGACGCGGTTGTAAGCTCTTTAGAATACCGCCTTAAAGCCTCGAGGGCCTGTACTCTCCGTTCCTCCAACGCTGTGGCTGGTATTAGTGAAATGGTTAAAATTTCTAGAAGGGTGAAAAATGTTCCATACATCGTAGCTTCTGATCAATCTTTTCCGTGAGAGACTTTAGTTCTTTAGTGAGATCCATAGCAGCCTCATGCGACACGATGGTTTGTTCCTGCATGTCCGCGTCCCCAAGGGACCCGTTTACGAGGTTGTTCCGCGACGCGACTTGTAGTGCACTCACAGCTAAATCAAAAGTATTCCTGATCTGGGATGTTGAGTGGCCAATCGTTGATGTCGAGAATCGTCGCATCAGGTGCTGCAGCTTATCGATCTCAACACTGGTTTCTATTCTGCGCTTGCGAATCTCGCGCGAGATGTCCCTGCACGCCTCCATATATCTGTCTGGATACCACACAGCAGGGATCTTAATATCGACGGATTTCTGCGAGTCCGCAGACTTCAACCGCAAAGAAAACACTTCCCCGACACGATCTAGCCATATATCATCAAGTTCTGAGTCTGTCGAATCTTGCCACATTGAAATATCGATAGAATCGTACAGCGTTTCCTCGAGGTCCGAATGAACGGGAATTTCCAATGCCAAGAATTCTTTATCAATCGGTTCTTCATCCACAGAAAGCGGCCGTTTATAGGCCAATGATGAAAAAATAGTAGCTAGCTGGTTGTTCGGCGTTGCTGCGACGGCAGCCCGTTGCCACGATTCCAAAAATTGGCCAACATTGTATTCCGTGTTCCAGCTCTGGATAGATTTAAGATTGGCAAGGGCATCAATGCTCCCAAAAGCGCGATGTGTAGCATCCAAAAACGCCATGAGTCTCTGTACTTCGAGTAAAACGTCATCGTGCGCGCTTTCATCCATATAACCATCATCAGCGAGAGTCACCAAGCTAGGAAGATTAATAGGTTGTCCATTCCACCACTGCGGGTCACTACCATAGTCATCTATGACCTTATCCCGAAGCAACAGAGCTTCCCTCGCTAGCGGAATTGAATGGAGAATCGTAAGGAAGCCCGCTAGGTAATCTGCCTCTTCTGAAGGGCGAAGGAACACAGGTTCATCACCGACCCTCATCCGCTCCTCCGGATCTGGATGCATACACACTTCGCGAGCAGCGGGCTCTAGCAGTGTCAAAGCCCAAGCAGTTTCCTCATAATGACTCTGGGTTGCCGGCGCCAGCATGGTCTGATTAGTGTTGATAACACCGGTCTCCTGACCGCCGCGATCGATGGAAATATCACCATTACCACCAAGTTCTGCATTCAGCGACAGAGCCACCGCCCTTTGCAGTTCGTGTTCCTCCTGCTCCGCAAGAGACATATGTTGACTTGGACCCGTCCCCGCTGTAACTCTGGTCAGAACCTTGACCAACAACCTGCAGACAACGATCTTTTCGACAACTTACTAGCAGGTTTATTCGACGGGCCTTCGATCGGTTGGCCTACCTTGGCTTCCTCAGTGCGTTCGCGAGAGCCTATTCTGGATGGGGGTCGGGAGGGAGCCGTTCCATATCCAACGGGATGAACCGGATCGGAGTCGATTCTAAATGCTAGCAACATATGTCAGTGTGCGCTTAGTAGATAGCCTTGCCAGGAATACGATAGCCCATCACTTGCGGGACGTAGTCGTATGAACTCACAATGGACATTTTGATTCTGATACCCATATCCCTCCTGTTGGCTGGAAGGTGGCATAGGCCAAGCTACCGTTGGCTTGATGTAAACATCAGTCAACAACTATCTCTAAACCAACAAGCTGCAAGGCTTGCAGTATATACGAAGGATGCTCACTTCAGGCTGAACGCTATCAGGGTTTTCGAAGTAGGCATTGATAGCTCTATTGGAATCGCGGTTATTTGCCTAGACATACCATATAGCGCGAAAGGCCATGTAGCGTTAGTGATGATGTCTCATGGAAAACATCCCGCTTGGGGTGAGTGCAACGTAAACGAACGACGGCAAGCAAAGTCCGAAGAAGAGAAGGGATGGCAATCCTAGGGTCCTATTTTACCTACCTCGAGGAAAGCTACCGCCTTCTCGCGGGACGCATTGGTGAAGGATATAAAGTTCTCGATCGCATCTTCAGGCAAATCGACAGAGGTCATCATCTCGGCCACTGGCTTCTGCGGGCTAACTAGGCGGAACTGGAGCTTGCTGTTGGTGGGGAGATAGCTGGTGCTGGTGCTGTTGCGGCGGCGGCCTTGGTATGCGGGGAGGTTCAAAGCAAGGCCAACCTAGGTGCTAACCGCGGGGCAGCCAGTGGTTTGAGAAAACCTAATAAAAAGCAATAAATAGACGTGCGCTTTATTTTCCTCATGAAGTATTGCCGGTTTGCTGTATAGTGCGCGCTGGGCTTGACTTGTTTGGGTGGTTGTTTGCACACGGTTGATGGTGATGATGTTGTTTTGAGGTGATCTCCGGACTTTACTGCGGGAACGGGAGCTCTGCCAAGAAACAGCCGATATGTGGTTTATCATAAAGCAGCAAAACCAAACAATATTCGCCATAGCTATGAGCAGGCAGCATGTAAGGTGTCTTTGGTATGTTTCAGACTGTCTAACTTTGTATAAATATTTATAAAACAATAAATTGAAGGCAAACGCTTATACAGGGAGGGGACGGGTACTCTTGAAGGGCTTTGCATCTAGAAGCACCTGAAACCTGGTGAAAAACCAAGAAGATACATAGATAAGTTACATTTGATAAGAAGGCACATTGCGTTATTATATTTCCATCTTTCAGGGAAATTTCATCAGTAATAGATCCTGGCGTTAATAATCATTGCCGATTCGGGTACGTCTGCTAAATTAGTAGATATTAAGTATGAATATAGAGATATCCAGTTTGACTCAGTTAAAACAATTCGGGCGGTCCTGTTTCAAACAAGTGCCGCCAGGGGCCTTTTTTGATCTACCTTTATGTAGACAATCGCCTTCAGCAATTGATACCTTCCAACCCCTGACGATTGTTTTGCACGTCCCCGACGGCTTTGACAAAGCCGTCCTTGGTTTCTCTCGTTTCATCAATCCCGATTGCCCCTGTCCTAGCAAATGGATGGGCAACAATACATAAGAAAGATAGGGTCCCTGGAGAGGGAGATAAAATACCCCAACAAAACATCATGGTCCCTGTACGAAACCGCCCAAGTTCAAAACGTCAGAGGCATTGCCAAATAAATAAAATCATCCAACATCATATAGTATCAAACCCGCACCTTGAAAAGGATGCCGCCTAGGATGCCGCCTATCGTATCAACAAATCAGAAAATCTCAGCGGATAGAATTGCCCATATCGAGTCGAAGACAGCCACATCAACACCGGTGGCAAACGGCAACCCGCCCCGGAGAACAGGCAATGCCCCCGCTGAGGACGAACGACGAAGATACCAAGCGGAGAACAGGGCAAAAATCTTGCTTCAAGCCCTATACCGCCAGATCAATCTGTGTGCCAATGTCCAATTGCTGAACCGCCCGTCCACTCGTTCGAGTCAGAGAGTACTGACTGACCAAAGGATATACAAAGACAAGCGTGATCAGAGCCACGCTACGAAGGCTCTAGATATGATCATGAGGTTCGATAAAGGCGGAAGAGAGTCACCAAAATTCGAGCCAGAGGCGCTTTCTCGCCGGCTCAGGAGGCGCAAGAAGTCGAACACACCGGAGAGACTCATGACAGTCCAAAAACGCCTGGTTGATGTTTGGAAGAGCTTTAGTAAGGATCCAGAGATGTTCTCAATATGCGCACGTTCAATTGCGTTCAGGGGTGCCGCTTTGGAGGAAACAGATGTTGTGTGGCAGGCCTTCGAGAAGCTTCTGAAAGAGAATTTTGTCAGTATCCTGGCGTTTGCGCAGACGAGGCGCCTAGACACCAAAGCCTTGCTCCCCTATGATGGCCCGATCCCAGGCACTATAAAGGCGGGAGGGAGGGGTGTAGAGACGTTGCATCCGCACGAGATTGTGGTCAACCTCGAGTGCCAACATTTGGAACGACGGCGTTTCGAAAATAACTATCATGAGAACATCGGGAATTACAAAATTCATCCGACATGTCGAGATGATCCGACGTTACGCCGACCATCCGATGGAGAGTGCGACGTGTGCTCATCAGACGCACTCTGTGACTGCACATATCCACGATATCCCGCCTTATTTCTCGAGCTGATTAAAACTGGAGATGGTCGGGGGGCTGGAGTGCGAACCCTAGCTAAGTTCACCAAAGATACCATGCTGGGTGCCTTTATTGGAGAAATTTTATCCGAGGATGAAGGGTTGGAGTATGATCCAGTTTATTGCCTGAAGCTCACAGCCAAGACTTCCCATGCCGTGAGGGCATATATCTGTCCCAAATGGTACGGCAATTGGGCTCGATTCGTAAACCACTCCTGTGAGCCATCTGTGGAATTCCGCTCCCGCACGATCGGAAAACGAATTTACATGATGATGGTGGCACTGAGAGACATCGAAGCGTTCGAGGAGATTACGGTCCACTACGGCAAACGGTATTGGAGAGAAAAGCAGTGTCTCTGCAGGTCACGGGCGTGCAAAGACAACAAAAAACCGATGCCTCAGGGCGAACCGCATCCGATACCAACCAGTCCACTGGATAACCCTTATCGGAACTGGGAACTCAGGAGTGAGCGTGGGTGGGCGGAGTGGGAAAGGCTTTATCGGACGGAAAACTGCTAATCGGGATATTATGACTGGGTATTATTATTATTATTATTATTATGAATTTATGAGTGGTGTTTTGATTGGAGAAAAGCGTACCTGTGGGCTTCCAGGCAGGCACTTTCCTTGCTGGTTGTGGTCCTGTGTGGAGCAAAAGTGTGTCTAGATAAGTGGATGGATGGAAGGATGGAGGTTGTGAGGTTTCTCGGCTAACACGCTTTGGATGCCGGCAATGCTGCTATGGTGGCGGCGAAGGGGCTCGGGATAAGGTGGTTCTGCTTAACCTCAACAAAAACAGCAATAATATTGTTAAATGGATGTGAATATGAGCTTGTCTGTGCTGCGTTTTATTGCCATTGTTGTTATTTAAACGTAACAAGAAATGGTATAGAGTACCTGTGTAGGAGGAGATCGAGGCGGCTGGCGGCGATATCTCGCTGGTTGTGTCCCGAACATGTGCCAGACTCCCCAGTTTCTTCTTCGCGTCTCCACAAAACCCCATTTC
This sequence comes from Blastomyces silverae, assembly GCA_001014755.1. NCBI lineage: Eukaryota > Fungi > Ascomycota > Eurotiomycetes > Onygenales > Ajellomycetaceae > Blastomyces > Blastomyces silverae. The sequence goes on along the minus strand of LDEV01000475.1, from coordinate 60,549 downwards.
GTTCACCAACGCGGCAACGCCCCCCAAATTATAACCCAAGCTGAGCTCCGGACTGCGGGGAAAGACCAGAGCCACTGACCACAGAAGAACAAGCGATCACCGGAGGTATGAAGGTCGGCGACACAGCCATACCGCACAAGCGCCGAGATGAGCTTGCGAGCCGAGCCGCGCGCCGCCAGCAGAGGTGACCAGCATATCCCAACAACAATTCCCCTTCGCTACGGGTGCTTGACACTCACCACACTCTTTCTTTCGAACTGTGAAAATTCAATCTTATGCTTAAGCCTCTGGGATCGCTGCCTTTTGTCACAGAGATCGTTCGTACTGGGGTCTCTTGAGTACGCCTGACGGAGCTGCACAACATACCACAACCTTCCCCGAGCGCGTTGCCTTTCCCCCGCACTTTTTGCTACCGCCGGAGTATACACATACCCTGAACTCCCACGTTGAGGTATGATATGATATAGCATTCATTCACAAGCATACGGTTCAGGATATACAGACAGTTCACACCCATAAAAACAATGCGCGGGTCCTTGGTTTGGCGGCTTCCTTGCAAGGCAAGGGGGAGAATAACCGGGTTTAGAGTTGGAGGTTCTTATCTCCAAGTGCAAAGGCGATCTCTCCTGACGACGAGCCATGCCAGGGGACCTTCGGAGGTTAGTAAGGCTGCTTAGCTGCTATAGCATTTGGCTCCATTGCTTTATATCCGGGTTCTCTTCGTCTATAGTTAATTTTGATCTATCTTTTTCGGCATAAGTACTAACATCACTGGCTGTTATTTTGGCATGCCTTTCTATTCGTGATTAGCCCCCATTGTTTGAGCAAACCGTTGGAGAACATTTCGCAAACGTTGTATCCAAATACGGTGACAGGACCGCGTTCGTTATCCCCCTACGACCCCTGGCGCGCATCATCATATGCTGATTGGTCCTATTTAGTGTCATATCGAGACATCAGGCGCAACGGCTAACATATGAAGAACTGGACCGCAAGAGCAATGCACTGGCCCGCGGGTTGGCCGCAGGCGGGCTTTTGAAGGGTGATCGAGTAGCTGTTTCGTTGGGAAATAGTACTGAATTTGCAATTGTATGATACGGATGTCAAAGCTCCTAGTATATGGAATACATATCACAATGCTTACTGCGTTTAACGGATAGGTTACATATGCATTGTTCAAGCTTGGAGCTGTGCTGGTAAGAGGAATCCTTCAGCAACAAGCCAAACCGTTTCTTTTTGCGTGTTAACATGATTCGAAATGCTCTTAGGTTCCGTTGAATCCATCGTTCAATGTTAACCAGGTGGTCGCTGCCCTTAGCCATCTAGAAGCCTCCCACTTGATTATGAGTACAGAGGTAAACCTACCACGACGAGAACCGCGCTCTACTTTGCCCCTTCTTCAGCAAATAGTTCCCGACCTCCTCAACTCGAAACTTGAGTCTCAAGCCATTCCTTCTCTGAAGAAGATCATTCTCGTCAACAATGACGATGGACGAGTAGACACAACATCCTTTAAATGCACAACTCCATTTTCTGCTCTATCTTCAGATCTCGCGCAGGATATGCTTCCCATAGCACCCGAAGGGCTTTCTCCACATGACGTCGTGAACATTCAATTTACGTCGGGCACCACTTCAATGCCAAAGGCCGCTTGCCTATCTCATCGATCGATTCTAAATAATGGCGTCCAAATCGGGGATCGTATGCTGCTCACTCCGAATGACATCGTCTGCTGCCCACCACCCTTATTCCATTGTTTTGGAAGTATTTTAGGATACATGGCGACTGCGACCCACGGCTCAGCCATCGTGTTTCCTGCCGAATCTTTCAATGCCATTGCTACTCTCAAAGCAGTCCAGGAAGAGAAATGTACGGCTCTTTATGGGGTCCCTACGATGTTCGTTGAAGAGCTGGATCTCTTGAACGAGGGAAAGGTGCCATATGAAGGATTCCAACACCTACGAACGGGGATTGCAGCTGGCAGCAGTATCCCAGCGGAGTTAATGAAAAAGCTCCACAAGACACTTAATCTGACAGAATTGACCATCTGCTACGGCATGACGGAAACCAGCCCTGTTTCCGCCATGACGACAACGGACGACCCCATTGAAAAGAGAATCTCCAGTGTTGGGCGGCTCATGCCCCATGTCGAAGCGAAAGTGGTGGACCCACATGATGGAACGAAAACGCTCCCAGTCGATACCAAAGGTGAGCTTGTCGTAAGCGGTTATCTCGTCATGAAGGAATACTGGGGTGCTCCAGAGCGTACAGCGGAGGTGATGGTGAAAGATGAGGAAGGGAAAATCTGGATGCATGTAAGTCTTTTGCGTAATAATACTAGCATTACCATGGGATATCTTCATCACAGCCGTTTAACGTTCAACTAATACCTCCTTCAATCTAGACGGGTGACGAAGCCACAATGTCACCGGATGGATACATCTCAATCACTGGCCGGATTAAAGACTTGATCATCCGTGGTGGTGAAAATATCCATCCCTTAGAAATTGAAAACTGCCTCTTTGCCCATCCGAGCGTATCAAGCGTTTCCGTAGTTGGAGTCCCAGATGACCGATACGGAGAGGTGGTGGCTGCGTTTGTGGTTCAACGAGAAGAAGCAGAGACGAAGATTACGGTGGATGAAGTCAAAGACTGGGTTCGAAAGAAGCTAAGCCATCATCTAGGTAAGTTTTCTTTTTTTTCTTTTTTTTAATCCCCCCCTCTTTTCTATTTGTTGTCTCTACTTCCCCGTACACGTCTGCCCCTGCTACTACTCCCTTGGGGAGGTTCAATTCCATCGTGAACGATGACTGCCTTGAATCCGACCATGACTCTTTTAAAATATGGTGCTGTTCCATGCCACATCGTTGCCAATGACTGGAATTGACCCATGAGGTGCGATTTCATGGCCCTGGTCCCGCAGTTTGCTGTCTTTTTACCGGCCACCCAAATGCGCCAAGGTGCCAATTTTCGGATCATCCGTTGCTTGTGGTGCTTGTTTTTCGGCGCCGTCTTCTTCACGCATGGTGCTCCCCCACACCGAGGGGGTCATAGCTCCATTTCAGACCCAATCGTTATCATCATGAGCCCTAGGGTTTTCCACGCTACAAAAGCCTCTCTCGCATCTTCAGTTCCAGTCCCCCAGCTCTACGACGCCTTTCGTATGTTTGGTGAAGGATGGTTTTCGTGTTTCGCGGCACTTTTTTTCAGACTGAAATTTTCAATACGGGATAACATCAGCTGCGGCTTGTGTTTGACCAACGGGGCTTCCCCGTCACCATTCACCCCAGAAATATCCCTTATGCATTGATTTCACTTCTCTTTCCTTCTGGCCCGCTTAGCGGCCATGTTCCCTACCCCTCCCACCTTCAATCACGAGAACCTGGCGTCGGCTGATGTCGCCTGACTCCCTCTTTTACTCGCTTGATTTGTTTTGAGCATTTCAAAGTAGGCCGCGTCAGGGGTTCTGGATTCCTTCTCCGCTTCCCCTCCTATGGCAGCGGATATGTCAGTTCGCTCTCGTCCAAAAAGAAAAACCACATATCCCACATCCTTTCCATTTCCCAGCATCATGAAATCTTCAGGCGTTGGATGGCAGTTACGGCGTGTCCAAATTATTGTGGAATTTGCAGCTGAAATGCCGGCCCCCTCCCTCCCCCACGTTTTGGCTCCTCGCGATGCCTTTCTTTCTACATCTTCAATCCCAGCCAATCGGTTCCGGCCAGCCAGGCCCATCATTTCACTCCTCACACCGCACTTTCCCATCGCTTTCCCCCTCTTTGCATCCACTTACGTTAAGCCATGACTTACCGCTCAATTTCTCCTGCCATTCTCAATTGCATTACGGCATTCCATTATTATCCACCCAGAACAACATTTTTTTCCCCTTTTTTCCTTGCAACAGAACTATTTCCCTCAGCCTGTATCCAGACAGAACCTTTGTCAACGAAGCAGCAAGACAGCACCGATAAACCCACCACCCTTCTCAAATGGAGGGGCAAAATATATTAGCTATCCTTTGAAAAACAGTTAAGAATATCAGCTAACCCAAGCCCCCCCTCTTTCTGCACATACAGTACCAAAACACGTTTTCCTCCTGAACGACGCCAGCGAGTTTCCCAAGACGGCAAGCGGCAAGATTCAGAAATTCAAACTTCGTGAGCAGGCCATCTCCCTGCTGCAGGGAACGGAATGATGATGATGATGATGATGCGATCCATAGGGTGAAATTTGCGTTAGGATTGCTTGCTACTAATTCGTCCATTCAATTGATCTCGGAGATAATCTTGGGTTTTTATTCTTCCGCGGATGCCCGCACTCGCAAGACGAGCGAATACGAATTAAGGCATTGATCCGAGTGGTTGGAGTTGGACCTCGATGTGCAAAGATGCGCTTTTCTTTGTCGTGTCGTTGGGTAGTTGGAATGATATATTTTTTGTTGTTGAGGAATATACTTTTGTTGTTGAGGATTTTTCTACCATTTTTGTGAATGTTCGTGTGCATATATATATATATCTCTCGATCGAGTTCTTTTCTTTCTGAGCCATTTTAGCTACACTACCCCTATCCTAACCGTCGTCAATTAACTTGGATTTTCATAGTCATTCTTTATACTTCTTATATACCCCCCTGCTTGTGCATACTCAAGTTATATATAGATAAGATTACTGTTATGTATATATACGAAGTGAACGGACATACATGCATCTGAGGGTCACACAGAGCAAATAGTAGTAGATAGAACACATGCAAACCACATGGAATCACAAACATAAAATAGGCATGCATCCCATCCTAGTAGTTAGCTTAGAGCTGGCGC